>PVJA010015105.1:15727-46175 GCA_004027025.1 Myocastor coypus | reverse complement strand
TTTTTTTTTTTTTTTTTTTTTTTTTTTTTTTTTTTTTTTTTTTTTTTTTTTTTTTTTTTTTTTTTTGTCTTTTTGAAACAGGGTCTCGCTATGCAGTTCAGGCTGGCCTTGAGCTCATTTTTGTAGCTCAGGCTGGTCTTGAACTTGCACCGATCCTCCTGCCTCAGCCTCCCGAGTGCTGGGATTACAGGCGTGAGCCACCATGCCCGGCTCCTTATGCTGTATTCTAAATGCAATCTACTAGAAAAAAAAAAACTTAATCAAAATGAGCAGCAAACTGACAATAGCTTTAGATTAAGGAAGCTGAGTGGATCTGTCAGTCAAGTACAGAGGAGAAAAGAAGTACACCCAATTCAATTTATTGTCTGTCCTTGTGAAAGAAACGCTATTGAACTAATTTAGTAAATTTTATCTGCACAAGGTTATGTAGTAGGCCTGTGCATTTTCATATTAAAGATCTAGAAGTTGTCAAAAATTTGTCATAGCTTTGTGATGGTTTCTAAGATACTAAAGTTAAAATATAAGGTTAAGTATATAGTTATTGCTTTAGATAGTCTGAACTTTGGTGTGGTAAGTACTAGGTATATCAGTGAAGCCTAAGCTACTTGATAAATGGAAAACTTCCATCTTACATCTTTGGCTATTGGGGCTAAAATTGTGTAATTTCTATGACATCAAATATTCCATAGAAATAAATAGCAGCACCTTCACAGAAAATACTTCAGTAAGATGGGATTTGAAAATGAACACTCTGCTATTCATTGATCTATTCTTCTATTTATTCAGCACTTATTGAAATAGGTACTAAGGAAAAGGAAAGATTGAGTTAGGCTATTAGACTAAAAGCCGAGGAGAAGGAAGACTGATGTATTAAATCTGACCTTAAAATTTAAACAAGTCAACAGCTTCTGACATTGCCAGTTCTGCTGATAACCCACTACTATTATGGACTGTTGGACTATACATACAACTACTTTCCCTTAGCTTAATGTAAAGAAATATTTGTACTAATGGTGTTTAGAAAAGTTATCATGTCTGTGTCTTGTACACTGAACAGTGTGCACTATGAAGACAACAATATGCATTGTATTAATTGTTGTGGCTGTCCTACTAACCTGTTTTAAAACTGTCGCATTGTTATTTCTTTCTCATTAAAATTAGTAAAAATAAATAAATAAGTAAAATGACAGGTAAGCAGCAAAAAGTTTTTATTCATCATCAAATATATTTTCTTAATGTTCATCTTTATAAATATGAATCACAGTGACTCAATTATAAAACTTTATAGGAATTCTAATGAAAAGTAAAATCCATTTGCAAAAGCTAGATAAATGCATGTATATTAGTCTATCTATGGTTGATATGTGCTTATGATTTATTGGAAATTCATTTCATAATGCAAGAGTTAAAGAAGGAAAATTCCCCATGTTATGTGGTAGTAGGTCTCTTCAGTTTCTTCTATCTTTATGGTAATAGTCATTAAATTAATGCCTTTAATAACAGGAGAGCAAATATCTCTTCTGGAATTGAGCAAAGAACCTGCACAACTCTCCAGCATGTCTTTTCGCTAGCTTACTCAATCTTTTCAAAAAGACAATTTTATGGTAAATCCCAAGAACTCCCTGCTTGCTGTATGGAGTCTCTGTGGTCTTGAATGCTGTCTTTATGAATGGCTTCCCATGCATCAACTTTTTATGGAATGGACGATACCATGGTGTCTTGGCCTTAACTGTGGGGTACAATTACATCATGGGCAAAGCTGAAGCACTGCTCATGTATAGAGTCTGTGTGTAAAAAGAACCTGATAAATGGAAAGTTGGTTCATATTGTAGAACTTTTATTCTTTTTCTGTAGGATACTTTTTTTTTTTTTTTTTTTACAGAGTATTTAGCTAAAATAACAAACACTTGGTTGTTAGCATTGTTTACCTCTGAAACTATTTTTTAAAGAACTACCTAATTTGGTAGATTATGTAGTAAATCAGAAAGAGAGGATTGTGTAGTAAGCTCCTACCTCTTTTTCTCTGTCTGTCTGTCTGTCTGTCTGTCTGTCTGTCTGTCTAATGGTGTGTGTGTGTGTGTGTGTGTGTGTGTCTGTCTGTCTGTCTATATTTCTCTCTCTGTCTCTTTCTTATGCTAGTATTTAAATGACCCCCAAAGCCAACAACGTTAAACAGAAACAAGGATCTCAGCCTGGGCACTTGACCTGATAGCACAACATGCCCTCTGGAGATGCGGCCACTGGCCACCTGGCACTGCCATGGCAGAACTGCTCCAGTCACTGCTCTCTCAAGTGTACAGGGTGACCACCTGCAGCAGTAAGGACATTTCTCTATAACTGTACATAGCTGTACATGTTTGTAGGATTAGCACTTTGCTTTTATTCCTATGCTTGGATCAACATAATTTTTAGAGTTGTGCAAATGTTATAACACTGAATGCACAATTAATCACAAGTGATCACCTCATTTTCTAAGTTGAACCCTGTCTTTTTAATAGGGTCAGTAATAATGGCTTTGAGAACACCCTCTCCAGAGCAGATGAGTGTCTGCTTTCTTCTCTTTATAGTTGCCCAAGGATTTATCTCCAGAA
Organism: Myocastor coypus; assembly: GCA_004027025.1. Taxonomy (NCBI): domain Eukaryota; kingdom Metazoa; phylum Chordata; class Mammalia; order Rodentia; family Myocastoridae; genus Myocastor; species Myocastor coypus. Next base: position 43,584 of record PVJA010015105.1, on the reverse strand, counting down.
ATTAAACTTGTTCAGTTTCTTACTTATTCCCATTGTTCCAATTATGTTGTTAAGTTTTTTTTAGTAAGTGCTGGGAAAATCTGAATGGATCCTAGTACTAGATGTGATATGCATCGAGGACAAGGTTGAAATAGGGAGACAATTCAGTCTCTCTAGGCTGGGATACCCAGTGTCTGTTTCTACAACAATTAGACCATAGGCTGAAGACTTACCCTCCAGCAACCTCTAAATGTGCCTTGAGGTGAGTAAGGCTGTGGAGACAGCTCAGCAGTCTATGAGCCTGCCTGGCAAGTGCAAGGACATGGGTTTGGTCCCCAGTTCTGTGTGCCATGCTGGTCACCAAAACTGGGCATGGTGGCACCCACTTGTCATCTTGACACTTGGGAGGCTAACACAGTACAAGTCTGAGTGGTAGAGGGAGGTCCTGTACCAAATTAATAAGTGAAAGACTAACCTCTCCTGAACTGAGTAAAACTATTTATCTGGTCTGTGGTTTTAAATATACTTATAATGTTCTTAAATCTCTTATAGTAATAAATAATTAATATTTTCCTAATAGAAGGATAAAAATAAAAATTTACAGGAAACTTGGAAAGTTTTAGGAAAACAATGCAATGAATTAGCATCATATCTAAATTTTCAGGGATTATTGTAGTATTAATTAACAATTTCATGTCATTTTAATTAAGTGACTTAAGTTGTTATTTTATGAATTCAGCAGTGTCCCCTGGAAAGGTACAGAAAGTATTTATTTTATGCTAGGGCAGCCATTAAGATTTTTCCTTTTACTATTTGCAAATGCACCAATGTTACAAATTTTATGGCTTCCATTAACTTATATTGTGGAGAAATCAGGTCTGAAGTATGTAAAGGTGGGTTTCTCTCATGGAAATGAGTCTATTATTAATGCATTTGACTTGGTAATAACAAGACCAGAATATCAACAAGTTCTCATAATGTAATTTTTATATTTCCGAGATAACTTACTTTTATGTTTCATATCTGGCACTTTCCTTAGAAGTAGTAAAATGTATCCTATAGTTAATGAAAGAATAAAGTTTTAAAAACTTATACTAAAAGGTAACCAATTTCCAGCTTAAGATGGAACATAGAAAAAGAATAACATATAAATGTGAGTTCTATCTAAGCAGCAGGAATCACACAAGGCTTCTCCAGCAGGATAACATTTCACCCAAGGAATTAAATCTTTTCAAACCCATGAAGTCCCGTGAAGATCAGGGTAACCTTTGCAATCTCTCAGATGTGTTGTAAGCTTTTCTAAAACTAAAGAGTCCCTGATCCAGGAAACAGATGCTAATGATTTGAATTTTTCCCAACCATTTCTTCTCAGTTTTTCAACCATAATTAGGGAACTTTTAGAAGAGTTAGAGGGCATCACAAAAAACTTCACTTTTCCTACATGCAGCGGTGTGGTGTATATCTACTACATTGTAAGAAATATTAGTAGGGCTTCTGCCTCTTACCTCCATTCCACATCCTTGACAGGGCCTCTGCTTATCACATCTGCTTGACAGAAAAGCCATTGAATGTGGTTTCCAGGTTTCTAAAATCTAGAATGCTAGAAGGCTTCGAGGGGCAAAGCAGTGTTGTGGGCCCACGAGATGAGGCACAGCATGATTTATTGTGAGCGCTTCTGAACTTCTTATTAAGATAGGATACTCTCAGCTTGAAAGATTTGACATTGCTCACAGAAGCAAATGGTATAATTAAATAAAACACTAACATTAACCCTGCACAATTTTGTCTTATTACTGTAATTTAGTCAGAGAATAAGAAAGCCCACCCACCATGTTACAGTGGTAGCTCTCATTACCTACTTTACGTGCTTCTTGGACTTTCTTGACTTAAATTTCAGTAGATAGGGCCAACCAGACAACTCAGCTAACTAAAGCACCTGCTTAGGCAGAGCGCAGTGGCTGGGATTCAATCTCTCATGTGCTGGGTCGGCCCTACCCCCAAGAGGCGCTGAGACAGTGATTGAAATTCCGTGCGGTGGCACACACCTGTAATCTCAGTCCTTGGAAGGCTAAAACAGGAGAATTACTATGAGTTTGATCTATGTAGTGAGATCCTGTAGCCCCTGTGACGTCTGTACCAAATACATAAAGAACAAAACATTTCAGTAGATGGTATTAATTCTTGATGAGTCAAGGCCATTGCTTGACCAATTTGTTCTCTGTGAAAGTCTGAGAAAATGTTTTCTCTCTAGGTGACTCTCCTTAGGCACAATACACATTGTTGATCACTTTCCTCTGTGACCCTATAATCTCCTTGAACAGAAAATTTGGGATACCACTGAGTTTAGGATATAACAGTACAGGTTCTCTTACATCCTGAGCCCTCACTGACCTTGGAAAGCTATGGAGAAAATATTAGCTATCCTTGTTTCTCTTCTTTTTCTCTAGTTTTTTTGTCTTCAAACTTAAGTTGTTAACCATCCAGAAGAGAAGCTAAGTGATATTATTACCCTATAACATAGGTATTTGAGCTTAACTTCACTATCAAATGCCTGAATATCAAATGTCTTAGACATAGCATGGAACAGGTATTTCCCAACAATTATTGATATCCTAAACTTTAATTCCCAATAGAGGGCTGGCCAAATAGCTTAGGGAATAAAGTACCTGCAAGCAAGTGAAGGGGACAGAGTCTGGGCATGGTGGTGCACACATGTAATCCCAACTCTTGTGAGGCTGTAAACAGGCAGATCACTATGAGTCTGATCTAGTAGTGAGACCCTGAACACCATGTGGACATTTCCCTAAATACAGAAATAATAATAATAATAATAATAATAATAATAATAATAATCCCTATAGAATGATGTGAAAAAAAACAATTACACAATTTAACACAGAAATTTAGAAATCTAAGTAATAGGACAGTCCTATGACTTTTTTTCTTGTTTCGTTTTCTTTTATTACCTTTTTCTTTCTTTTTTTTTTGTTTTTTGGCTTTTTGAGACAGGGTCTCACTGTGCAGTTCAGGTTGGCTTTGAGCTCACTTTTGTAGCCCAGCCTGGTCTCAAACTCGCAGTGATCCTCCTGCCTCAGCCTCCCAAGTGCTGGGATTACAGGCGTGAGCCACCACGCCTGGCCTATTACCTTTTTCAAAAACTAACATTTACTTGAGAGTATAGCAACCTTTGTAGATTGTCTCTGACTGCCAATTCACAACTACAACCTCTTTCAGCCTGAAGAAGCCAGAGCGGTCTTCATCCATGCTTCCCTCACGGCAGTTCAGGTTACTTCTTCAGAGGGGGGGAATGTTGTAGGCAGCCAAATTAGATAGAAATATTATAAGCAGTCAGATAAGGGCCAGGGCCACAAGGAAGACATGGAAGACAAGGTGACTTTCCAACTAGAGACAGACACTCCTCCGCTGTGGGCCAGATCACAAGACAAGAGTAAACAAAAGCAACTACATACTTTTTTAAGAGTGGGCATCAGGGATTGATATGTTAAATAAGTATCAGTCACCTTAAAAGATCCTGGAAAGAGACATGAGCCCAAGCTCAATAGGTGGTGTTCTTGCCTGCTTGCTTTGTGACTTGCCTTCCCATTTGATCCTGATGTTAATCAATTTTACCTGAGCAGTGGTGCTTGTAATCTCAGTGGTTGATCAAAGTTTTATCCCACCTCATATCCACCTAACTGAGTTCCCATGTCTTCTCTATAAAAGTCCCTGGAAGAGACAGCTTCCTGGGGGACACCAATTCAGGACCCCCCTCCTGCTTCTCTCAGACAGCTTTCTTTCTCTCAATAAGTATGTTCTGCTCATTAAAAAAAATTAGTATAACATTAGAAGCAGTATGCATTTAGAAAACCACAATGAGAGGTATTCTAAGCATGGTTTTAGTATTACACATTGCTATCCTCAGTGTAGTTGCTTACTTCACAGATATCAGCACATACAGTTAGACAGGGTGAGAATTCTAACAATTAACCGTTAGTTTCAAAAACCTAATGGAAGTTCTTAGGGCCATTGCCTTAACCATCAAGATTGCTGACACTGACAAAGGATCTATAAGCTGCTTTACATGGTTTTAGAGTATATACTGAGGGGATTTGACTGATCTTGTCAGATGCAAAAGTTATATTTTTTGTTATATAGGTCTTGCTTTATCTTAGTCTTAACCGCCCAGCAGAAAATCATAACCACAAGATATAAAAAATAAAGCCATAATAATATGTTGTGCTGTAAAAGGCTCAACGACTGACATTGCAAGTTCTATTATGGATTATCGGACTATATTGGGTTATTTTGCTGAATTCATGCACCTACAATATTTGAATGGCAATGGAATGCCTGTCTCTGAGAACACAAAACAAAAAAATGTGGTATAAGTGAAGACTCTATATCTATATCTATATCTATATCTATACCTATATCTCTATATACATATATATTAGGATAGATATACAGCTACTTTGTCTTAGTTCTATGAGAAAAAAGATTTATGTTAATATTGTTTCGATGAGATATCATGTCTGCATGTTGTATGCTGAATAACTACTATGAAGATGCCTCTGTGCAATGTATAAATTATTGTAACTGTCCTACTAACCTGTTTTGAAACTCTCATTGCTATTTCTCTTTCATTAAAATTAATTAAAAAATTTAAAAGAGATATTGTTAATTCTTAAGAGTTATCAGTTAGAACCCAAGGGACTGGTAGTTTTGATTTAAATCTTGAAACTCTAATGAGTAACCAATCTAGTGACTGATACATAGGAAAACCCATGTTTTGGAATAGGTAAATAAACTTAAGTCCATTTTTCTACTTTTGTTTAGGATGCTATCATGGTTTGGGTTTTTATAAGGGGGATAATATAATATAGGATACATATTTTATAATATTATTTTTAATCAATCATCCAAAGAATCATATACAAAAAGTGCAAGAAGTCTGTCACACACTAAAGACTAAAGAATCCAGTTGAGGGTCTGAATCCCACACTGTGTCCTGTGTGAGTCCAGCCAAAGACCATACAGTGCTCTCCATGGGTCCAGCTGGAAGCCAAGAGCCGATGAAAATACCTTATGCAGGCCTATTTATGGACCCATACTGGAGAGACCCAAAGGTCAGGGGAAAGCTAGAAAATCTATTCCAGTGAGATAAAGGGGCTGTGCTAGCTGGTTGAAGGATCTGCACAGGAATCTGGGAGCAATGCTCAAAATAAAAATGAGAGGTTCCCCAAAAAGTACCACAACCATCCTCAGCAACAGTGGGGTACTGAGCTTCTCTGACTATGAGGAAAGCTGTTTCCATCAGGAAAGCCAAAGTGACAAGAACACCAGAGCTCCTCCAAAGTAAACAGTAACTATTCTTTTGCGACAAGGTCCCAAACTCCTTTAATGGTGACAATAACTGAGTTCACCAGGAAAGCCAGCATGACAAGCTCCTACAAGAGCACCAACAGCTCCCTGATAGCTTCCTGACAGCTTCTCTTCTTCTCTAGTCTCCTCTTATGCTGCAGGCAACAATCCTTAGGTCCGCCTGTCACACCCAGCTCCACGTTGGTTCAGTTCAGGTGTTACAAGTTCAACACCAGTTGTCAATCCACCACAGATGCTTAAAAGAACTATGTGACTCTTCAGACAAAGTGAATATAAGTTTACAGTTAATATATGAATTGCCACCATTGATTAGCCACTAATCTTTTTGTTTCTTTATTGTTAGATATTGTCTCTTCCTAAATTCCCTACAAAATAGTAATTGCAGCCAATATGGGATACTATAACCTATCACAAGTACTATCCTAGAAAAGTAAGGGGAAAGGAAAGTGAAGAAGAGAAGTTGCCAATGTAGAAGAGATGATAGTGATCTGGTCATAGCCATGTCTCACAGAATGACATTAATCAAGTCATAAGAGGATACTGTCTCTCTAAGAAGTTCATTGAAGAGCGAAAAGTATCAGAATTTGTCTGCTAGCAACTGCCTTCATTTGTTCAAACTTTACCCCATGCAGTGTGCTATAGCTTATGTTCAGATTTTCCACGAGAAGCTCATGTACTCATAAAAATGAGAATGATTGAATCAAAGGGCCTCTATTGGTAAAAAATGGTGTCTGAAGGTTGGGCTTGGACTGAAAAGGTTGGATTACTTGGAGCATGACCCGCTAAGGTGTATCTAACCCCACCAGGTCTTCCCCTGATCTCTACTTGTCGGTTGGCAAGAATGGAGTAGCTGTCTTCTGACAGACTCTTGCATTCTATCTATCTTCTGGAACCAACCAACTAGAGCTATAACTGTGAACCAAAATAAGCTCTTCTTTACATTTGTGGTTATTTGGTATTTTTTTTTTCCCAGTAGTGAGAAAAGTGACTAAAACAGGGTGTTGTCTCTCAATTGCTTCTGGATTCCACCTACTATATGACTTTGAAACTATCTTATAGTATCTTTCACTTTGGCATGAAAATGCTGAAGTGAGAGGAGTGAGGCTTCTGATGTAGTTTGAGGTAGGAGGATCAGTTGCAGACCATGAGTGATAGGAGAGATCTGGAATAGGCAGTGCATGAGCCCCTTCTGCCTTGCCATGGCAGCAGCAGTAAGCTAGCTCCAGGCAGAGCACAAGTTTTTAGTAGGAACTCTCTGACTAGAACAGAAGCTGAGCACATGGATTGGGGCTCAAACATGGATTAGTTTTGCAAATTCTCTTCCCCAAAGAGATTTTCACAAGTTATTGTTACTAATATCAGGTGGGAAGAAAGCCTGGTCCTGAAACTAGTATGAATGGCATATTCATAATATTTTGATACTGAGAATTTATTATTTACGGGGACAACCTATCATACACTTTATATTGCACATTCTAGTGGATGTGAACGTCATGTCCAAACAACCCAATGAGTAGGTTTGTGTGACACAATGTGTGTACAACAGATGTAGTGACACTTTGGTCTTGCAGTCAGTTTATTATCCGCTCATCAGGGTTTGTGGTTGTTTAAATGTCTGTACAAATAAGTCAAGGACAGGAAGGGAATGGAAAACTGTGGACTAGTTTGTTACCTTTGCAAAACCCAAGGTAATTTCCTTGTTTATCTTGAGGTTTCTTCAGGTTGAAATAGAAACAAAATTTCCAGTAGCAAACCAAACCAAACCAAACCAAACCATAACACAAAAATATTACCCTTTTTTACTTCTCATTTTATCTTATGTAAAGAATCATTTTAAATTGCAAATAGTATTGATAGTATTACTTCATATGCATAAACCTACTGCATGACTGTTTTTAGGTTGAAATGTATGAGGCTAAATATTTATTTTCCTTCTAAGAATACGGTCAAACAATTTCACAACTGAATGCAGAGCACTATTATCAAATTTCAACAGAATTTAGTAAATCTATTCTGCCATCATAACCAATTCTGACCAAAAGGCTGTACAAATATAAATAAATTGATAGATAAATAAATAAATGGCACATAATCAAAATTGTTGGTTTTTTTTTTTTTTTTTTTTTTTCAGTTTCCAGGGATGATGTTCTTTTATATCCTAAAAATATAGTTTGTGTCTTTCCTGGTATACATAGTTTTTAATAATAAAGTTATCTCTGTATGTCCAAAATAGATTATGTTAATTTCCATTACCCAAACTGGATACTTCAAATCACTCATTCTGTTTTCTTTTGAGTTCTTTGTAACCTCTCTATGTTTATATAAGCATCGTAATTTGACTGGTAGGAACTTTCATAGTCAATCATATGTGCTAGTTGTTCTTAGCTTCTTAAAATAATAATTTTCCACAATATTTTTATTTCTAGCCCCAAAACTAAAGTCATATAAAAATAGCTCAGGCTTTTTCACAGCATCAAGTATGGGTACAAATTACACTGTGCAGTTGGAGGCTGATTCAATATCTTTTCCTTGATCAAGGAGAGATAATTAGCACATCTGCAAAGAGCATACAATTTTTATTCTCTGTGAAGGCTTTGCCACAATGAATACATCATTACCTGAACAAATAGGAAAGGAAAATACTACAGTTCATTTTCTGAGCTGATGTGAGTGGAGAAGAAAAGCAATTCGACCTTATCTTTCTCTTCGTAATTAGCATTGCTGAAACAACCTTAAAGGCAGAACCAAAAGAAGATAAAATGTAGACTGGTAACAAGATGGGAAGGGTTTATTATAAAAAAGATTTGTAGTTATTTAAAGAACATGCTGAATAGGAAGACTTGTGCTTTAAAAGTGTGGAACATGGAGCGATAGAAAATTCCGGACCTGTTCCTACTCTAGTAATAACAGGAAGGATATAAAAGTAGGAATTAGGCTCTTTTAGAAATGTTGAGCTATGGAAAAGATGTTAACAGCTCGATAATGAACTAGGAATGGCATGTTTAACCTGCTGAAAGAGTTCACAGAGCCAAGTTACATAGTATAGCATGGGTTAGGACCTTGGGCATGTAATCTTTGATCCTACACCATTGTTTATGATCTTTATAAATCTTGGTTTTGTCATAAACAACGCTGCAATAAAGACTTTAGCACTCGCAGTTTGTCAGTGGGTTATGGTTCCAATATTGCTTGGATTCCAAAAACCTAAGTAAAGGGAATTATATAATTCTCAGGTTTTATTCTGTCTTAGGGCACCAGGAACACAGAAGCAGTCCCTCCCTACAGACCAAATGACGTCTACAGCTGGGCCCAGAGACCTTGAAGTGAGTCAGTGGGTTGGAGATGTGGACTCCTGAAGTAGGGCTGAGGATTATGCTGTACAGTGTTTCCTTCGAACAAGACTTTCGGGGTTATTCAGCCCTTGGTAAGTTTTCTGACTCTGTACCCCTGTTCTTTTTCTTGTCCTCTGAAAGGCCGTGAGGCAAGCTTGCCTGGTCCTCTTCTGCCATCAGCTTTCAGTAATAACTTCTCTCACTGGAATCTAGGAGTTGAATGTTTTTGTTCCTAAGGAAATTTATTGCTTATAGTTCTCTGAAAGTCAGTGTTAAATAAAAAACAAATAATTTAAATAATATATGATAATCTTCTCATACTTACTAGAATGGCTAACATAAAACAAACAAGTAGAAAACAGTAAGTGTTGGCAAACAGATGAAACAATAAAGATTCCTTAAAAACTTTGGACTAGAGGTCCCATTTGTGTGCTCCTGGTGTGAAAGTAAAATGGAAGGAGAGAAAAAGGCATGACATTTCTACCAAAGGAATATAGATTATCATATGTGCCAAATATTTCACTTCTTTTGGTAAATCCAAAATAATTAAAGGTATAATCTCAAAGAGGTTCTTATATATTCATGTTCATAGCAACATTATTCACAAAAGCTAAAGATAAAACAACCCATGTGACCATGGTTGGATGAGCAGAGAAAGACAATGTGGTGTGCACTTACACTAGGATTCTGCTTAGCCTTAAAAAAAAAATAGTTTTGATATACCTTACAGCATGAGTGAACTTTGACAACATTATGCTAAGTTAAATAAGCCACCAGAAGAAATGATGTTATAAATGCATTCATTCGGGGTATCTACAGCAGTCAATTTCCTAGGAACAGAAAGTGGAATTATGGTTCCAGAGCCTGGGGTGGGATGACAGGAATGTGGGGAGGTGTTGGGTAGGTATAGTAGCAGTTCTACCAGATGAAAAGTCTCTGGAGATTGATAATACAATGTGAGTGCACTTAAGAGTACTAAACTGCGTATTTAAAAATGGTTAACATGGTAGATTTAACGTGTGCATTTCACCACAACTACAAACAAAAGAATAACACCTGACAGCTACTGCAGATACATGTATTTCCAGAGGACTGTAACAATATGGAGAAAAGGCACCACATTCGGCGCTAACAGAGCATTTGTAGAAAAGTTGCTGTGTTGAGGGCATAGTAGGAAATCCCCAGTAAAACCAGGTGAAAGATATGCTGGGTAGTGTAACAAGTAGCCACAGGCAAAATGTCACAGTGTGCAAGCGTAGATGTCTTGTTCTGTACAGCTAGGGTGTAAATAAAAAGAAGGAAAACCAATGAGGGGGTAGAGACCGATCCAGCAATGTGCTTTTCACTTGGCCCTATAGTTGGAACTAAGTTTTAGTCTTTCATGTTTCTAATGAGCTCTAATAACCACATCCTCACCTTCACCAGTAAGGGTGATGAGCCAAGACTCAGAATGAATGAATGTAGTCATTGTACAGACAGAATCTACAAGGGGCAGGACAGCAGAAGAAAGGTGGGAAAGGTGATCAAAATGCAAAGCATGTGGGTTTTCCTGGGGTAAGAATTCACCAATACAAATTTCCCTTTGGGGATTGCTTTCACTGTGTCCCACAGGTTCTGGTAAGCTATACTTCCATTTTCACTTGATTGGAGATACTGCTTAATTTCTTCTTTGGATTCATCTATGAGCCATTGGTTGTTCAGGAGGGTGCTGTTTAATTTCCCTGTGTTTATGCAGTTCTTGTAGTTTCTTTTGCCAATAATTTCCAATTCCTTTACACTACAGTCGTATAATGTGGATAGGAAGCAAATTAAAACAACACTGAGATTCCATCTCACCTCTAAAAGAAAGACTGTCATTAAAACATTAACCAATAACAAATGTTTATTGAACTTTGTGGAAAAAGGAACACTTCTTCATGTTTGTGGCAATATAGACTGGTGCAACCACTGTAGAAATCAGAGTGTAGTTTCCTTAAAGACCCAGGACTAGAGTTCCAACTTGACCCAGATGTTCCACTCCTGGGTATTTCCCCAGAAGAATTAAAGCCATCATACCACAATGATATATGCGGACCCATATTTATAGCAGCATGATTTGTCATAGATAAATTTTGGAAACAATCCAAATGCCCATCAAATGAGGAATGGATTAAAACGTGGTATTTTGTTTTTTACAGTGGAGTATTTCTCAGCAATAGATACTAAATTCAAAGCTTTTGTTAAAAATGTATTTGGTTATTGCAGGATCTCACTAAGCGGCTTGGCCTAGCAGTGATCCTCCTACTTTCAGCCTCCCAAGTGTTGGGATTACAGGCCTGAGATACTATGCCCAGACTCTGTAGTCAGTTTAGCCCAGGCTGTGGGTGGGGCTGACACAACATGTGGTGCCAGCAATTGAACCACAGTCCCTGTGCTTGCACAAGCTTGCCTAAACCAGCACTTCAGTCTGCTCAGCTATCTTGTCAGTTCAGCTCAAGGCTTTTATAGGTAAATGGATGCTACTAGAGACTGTACTCATAAGTGAGTATAAATCAGATGTGTAAAAATTGTATTGTCTTCCTTGAGCGAGGAGCTGAAATTGTAAAATGTATATAACATATACTATATAGAATATACATAATAACTAAGATAATCATACTGCTAATTTCTATTAGTTTGTTGAAAGGAATTGTTTGACCAATCTTACATGTCTATATCTGTAATAGATAGTTGAAAATAATATGCAATAAAATAACCATTCTTAACTTCCTATCACCTTGTTTTAAAATTTTGCATTATATTTGTTTTAAAAATTATTTCTAAAATAAAAATAATACAGATCAAAGGGCCTCAAACGTCCTCATTTAGTTGAAATTTGCACTTCAGACCCAGGAAGGAGGCAGGATTTACTTGTACAAGTACAAGGTTAATAAGATGGTATTTGTATTGTGGGATGTTTCTTTTTCAAAGAGTTGCTTTTGTTAGTAAAAATCATTGCCTCTTTGAAAAAATAAATCAGACTAAAAAATAATTGTTGTTTTGAATAAAATAGCAGTGAAAAGTGTGATTAGTAATTGAGGGAAGAAAAAAAAGTAAAAAAAAAAGTAATTGAGGGAAGAGAAAATTTCATGCTTTTATGTGTTTCTTCTTGGAGAATTCTTTCTGTCCATAATTTATGTTGTGAGGTGTATTTTGCTTATTCTTATATTATAATACAGACTATAACTTTTGCTTTTGTCTAAAGATCTTGTTTTAAAAATAAAAAGTAAAAAAAAGTAAATAAAAAACAAACAAACAAAAAAGAAACGTGCTAAGTTTTGGGAATACTGAATTTGAGGCTTTGATTTTTTTTTTTTTTCCCCAAAACATTGCGGAAGCAATTTTTGGCCAGTAATTGCTCTGTCCAGGAGGACCTGCCGGTGGAGTTCAGTTTGTATACTGTCGTATGTGCAGATTCACACCCTTCTTGTGATTTCTAAGTGCTATACAACAATGCTGAATTGCATAGGAGCCAAATCGCTTTTCCATAGTCACTGAGGCAATGTGATTTCTCAATCACCAAGTTGTAAGGCAATAACAGCAATCCATTTACATTGAAATTGTACCACTTCAAGTACCATGGAAACCCAAAGACATAGTATTTGATAAGTAAATCCGGACACACTAACACAATTGCCAATATTAACTCTAATAATAAACAAACTTCTTTCAAATGTTGATAGATTTCTTATTGCTGATGTCCATTGAGGACTCTGATGGCCTTTCTAGTTCTAACAGCACATGGATCTATTCTTCCTGTTTCAAATTATTTACTCTCAGTTACTGTGGAAAACCTATATCTATCTCTATAATGACACCATGTGAAAATAGAGAGTGAGTGGAATAACAATGTAAGTGGAGCAAACTTTTGAAAAAGCCTTTAGTATTCTTTTCATTAGTCTCAAAGCTTTCTTCGGAGTAGTACTTCAAGTTGCAGCCTTGATTCGGAGGTTATAAATCAATTTTTTCTTCTAATTTGGGTCCTTCCATATCTCACTTGAAAAATCCTCCCAGTAGCTCCAACTCTAAAGGACTCATACATGCCAGAAGCTTACAGTCAAACACAAAACTGGTAATAAAATGACTCTAACTGAAAAGGTGGAGAACCCTGAAAATAAGCTTAAGCTCTCAATGGAAATTTCCTTTAAAATAAGTAAGTTGTAGTAGATGAAATCATCTCATTAATATCTTAGTTACTTTTCTTGTTGCTATGAAAAAAAACCCAAAACACTTGAGATCCAAAGTTAAAGGGAAAAACATTTATTGTAGCTCACCGTTTATAGAGCTGGGTCAAGTAGAATTTCTAGTTGTAGCTTTTTGAGGCCTCTCTATATTGATTTCCGTAAAGGTTTTACTAGTTTACATGCTCACCAACAATGTGGAAGGATTCCTTGTCTCCAGCAGCTGCTGATTTTTGTGTTATTTTATTTATTTATGATGACAATTATTCTGGGATTAGGTAGAAGCATGCTTTGATTTGCATTTTTCCAGTGGTCTACAATGTTAAACATTTCTTTATATATTTTTTGACAATTTGAACTTCTGTGACCTGTCTGCTCATCTCAACTTCCCTTTTTCTGATTGGGTACTTTAATTTGAGGATTTTTTTTATTGTTTTAATTATTTATATGTTCTAGGTACTGGCCTTTTGTCTGAGGTGTAATTGGATTTTTCTTTTCCCATCTTGTAAAATAGAATTCAATAGAATACAATTAGAGTTTTTATTATGAATTTTTTTTTAAAAATGGAATCATACCAAGTGACAATGTATATAGCAAAAATAATTTTTTTTTGTTTGTTGATACTATTTTCTGTGACACGTGTTCTGTTAAGAAATTTCTTGGGGCTGGGGATATAGCATAGTAGCATAAGCACCTGCTGGGGAGCACAAGGTACAGAGTTTGATCCTCAGTACTGAAAAAAAAGTACAAAGAATCAAACTTGGGCAGGAGAAATAGCTCAGCAGCATAAGAGCCTGTATAGCACTCACAAAGTCCTGAGATGAATCTCCCATACCAAAACAAACAAACAAATATCTAACAAGGACAGTCTCCTTAGAAAGTTCTTGCCTAAGTCTGTGACTTCAGTGATGAGATAATTCACCCTAAAAATGCATAAAAAATGTGAAGGAAGCAAAGTTGGAACATCAAATATTTGGTTTAAAATTATATATTAAAACCTATCATAATAAAAACTCTACTTGCATAGTGATAGACATAGAGACCCATGGAACAATAGCACTGGATCTAGAAATTTTTCCAATATATGTGGTCATCCAATTTGTGACAAAATTATGGAAGGGACAAAATAGACAAAGAAACGTGTTCAAGAAGCTGTGTGGGTCTAAATGGATTTCCAAATTAATAACTAAAACAACAACACTGAAACCCTTATGTTATATAAAATATGTCAACTAAAATATGTAAAAGATGTAAATTAATGTCTAAAATTATGAAAATGAGAGGAGAGAATATGACTTTTGTAGTCCTCTTAGATTAGAGGTATTCATCAGTGTCAGATATTAGACTGCCTTACATTGGGGAAAACACTTCTATAATTCCATTGATGCTACTATGACCTTGAGGTATTTGAGGGATTAATAGACATCCCTAATCATCAGACTTGAGTCAAAGATTAGCTCCTAATATTTTTTAAAAATTTGTTTTATTAGTCGGGTGTGGTGGCACACGCCTGTAATCCCAGCACTTGGGAGGCTGAGGCAGGAGGGTCAGTGCGAGTTTGAGACCAGCCTGGGCTATAAAAGTGAGCTCAAGGCCAGCCTGAGCTGCACAGTGAGACCCTGTCTCAAAAAGGCAAAAATAAAATAAAATAAAATAAAATTTGTTTTATTTTATTTACTAATTTTAATGAGGAAGAAACAATGGTGAGATAGTTTCAAAACAGGTTAGTAGGAAAGCTATAATAACTAATACTTGATTTTCCTTGATTCATAGTAGTTCTTCATAATACAAGATGCAGACATGATATCTTGTCTAAGCCCTATTAGTACAAACCTTTCTTCTCACTTAACTAAGAGAAAGTAGCTATATATCCTAACTAATTGGCATGTGCAGAAAATCTATCTATATCTATATCTATATCTATATCTGTTTGTCAGAGATGGGTGTTCCATTACAGTTAAAATATTGTAGATTCAGCAAAATAACCCAATATAGTCCAATAACCCATAATAGTTGTGGGTTAATAGGACAGCTGGAAATGTCGGATGTTGTTGAGCCTTTTAGAGCTCAGCATATTAATCTGGCTTTACTTTTTATATCTTGTGGTTATACCTTCCTGCTAGATGGTTAAGATCAAGGTAAAGCTAGACCTATATAATAAAAAATTTAACTTTTGCTTCTGACAAGGTCAGTCAAATCCCCTGAAGAATTTGCCCTGATACCATGTAAAGCAGTTTGTAGATCTTTTGTCAGTGTCAACCACCTGGATGAGTCACAGTCATTGCATGACCAATTTGCTCTCTGTGAAAGTCTGAGACAATGTTTTCTCTCTAGGTAACTCTTCTTAGGTGTGCTATGTACTGCCAATTCCTTTCTTCTGTGGCCCTATAATCTCCTTGAACCGAAAATTATGGACACCACTAAGGTACAGGATGTTATTGTACAGGTTCTTTTACATCCTGAGTCCTCCCTGACCAGAAGGGCTAAGGCCAAAATATTGCCTGTCCTTGTAGCCATTCTTTTTCTCTAACTTTTTGGTCTACAAACTTAAGTTGTTAACTATCCAGAAGAAAAGTTTAATGATATTATTACCCTACAACATAGACAGTTGAGCTTAACATCACTGTCTGTCTGAATACCAAATGTCTTAGAGATAACATAGAACAGATACTTTCCAAAAATCATTGATATTCTAAATATTAAATCCCTATTGAATGTGAAAAAGTACACATTTGTTACACAGAAATTTAGAAATCCAACCATATACAACATTGTAGCAAGACAATCCTATGATTTTTTTCTTGTCTTTTGTTTTCAGTGATTTTTTTAGACATTTACTTGAGAGAGATTATAGCAATAATTGATGTGACATTAGAAGCATTACACATTTAGAAGAACAGAATGACAGATATTTCAAGCATAGCTTTAGTATTACACATTGCTATCGTCAGGGTAGTTGCTTAGTTCACAGATATCAGCATATGTAGTTAGACAGAGTGAGAATTCTAGGACCATTGCTTTAACCATCTTCTGTACATAAATATATGGTTTTGCCCTTGCCATGTTTCCTAACTTTTCTCTTAGCTCTCTCTTTATTGTTTAATCATTAAGTTATCACTTTCCATTTAACTGTGTTATACCTTTCCATTTTTATTTCTTCTTTTGATTTATTTTACTTGTGGGTGTATCATTGAGTTGCATTCACTTATATGAAGGCTTCATATTTATTATTCTTTATGGCTGAGTAATATTCCATTACATGAAAACACCACACCTTTCTAATTCATTCCTCTGGTGACCAGAATTTTGGTGTTTCCAAGATTTGGTTATCACAAATTGTGCTGCTAAAAACATAGTTGCACATATATCACTATGATATGATGTATTCAGTTTTTTGGGGGACTATTTCCAGTAGGGGGATAACTGAATTGAATGGGATGTCTAATCCTTGTTTTTAAAGGAGTGTCCACACTGATTTCCATAATGGTTGCACCAGTCTACATTTACATCAGCAGTGGAGAAGGGTTCTGCTTTCTCCACAGGGTCTCCAACATTTGTTGTTGGTTGGTTTCTTTATGATAGCCATTCTTTCTGGGGTGAGATGGAATCTCAGTGTTGTTTTAATTTGAATTTAATGGATGGCTAGTGATGTGGAGCTTTTTTTTCATGTATTTATGAGCTTCTAGTATTTCTTCCTCTCAGAAGTGTGTGTCTATCTCAGATGCCTATTTCTGGATTGGGTCTTTAAATTTTGTTGGCCTGTTGATTTTTAATTCTCCATAAATTCTAGAGAGAAGACCTTTGAGTGCTTATTAGTTAAGAATTTTTGGAAATTCATGGGTTGTATTTTCACTCTGTTGGTAATTTCTTTTGATGTACAAAAACCTTCTCAATTAGAGGCGGTCCCAATTGTTAATTCTTTCAAGAATTACACATGCAATGATTTTTGTTCATGAATTGTTTGTCTATCCTATGTCTTCAAGATTTCCTCCTACTTTCTCTTGCAGAAGAATCAGTATTTCTATTTTAATGTTTGGATTTTTAATACATGTTGCCTTTATTTTATTGCACGGTGATAGACCTGGGTGAAATTTTAGTTCTCAGCATGCAGAGAGCCAGTTTTTCCAGCACCATTTGTTAAAGAGGCTTTCTTCCAGGAAGAATGTTGAACACCTCCGACAAAGTTAAGATGGCTTAGTGTGTTTGCAGTTGCTCCTTTATCTTCCAGTCTATTCCATTTATCCTCAGTTCTACTTTTTTTTTTTGCCAATACCGTGCTGATTTTATCATTGTAGCTTCATTGTATAATTTCAAGTCAGGGATTGTAATGCCATTGCTTTATCTTTGTTGCCCAGGATTTCCTTTCCTATTCTAGATATTTTGTGGTTCTAAATAAATTTTAGGAATTATTTCCCTAGATCTGTGAGGTATGTTTGTGGTATTTTGATAAGGATTGCCTTAAA
Organism: Myocastor coypus; assembly: GCA_004027025.1. NCBI lineage: Eukaryota > Metazoa > Chordata > Mammalia > Rodentia > Myocastoridae > Myocastor > Myocastor coypus. Next base: position 26,229 of record PVJA010015105.1, on the reverse strand, counting down.
TATGTGTAGCAATTTTGGAAGAGTGGTCATCTTCACAACATTAGTTCCTCCTATCTAGGAGCAAGTAATATATGTCCATTTTCTGAAAGGATCTAAGATATCTTTTTTTTCAGAGTACTGCAATTTTAATTTAATAGATCTTTCACTTCTTTAGTTAGATTAATGCATAAATATTTCATTTTCCACGGTGCTATTGTAAAAGGTATTGTTTCACTAATTTCCCTCTCAGTGTGCTTGTTATGTGTGTAGAAAAATGCTATTGGCTGTTGGGTTTTAAATTTGTATCCTGTATGCCACTGAATTTGTGTATTAATTCTAGTAGCTTCTTGGTGGAGTTTTTTGGGTCTTCCAGGTAGAGTATCATGTATTTGGCAAATAATGATAATTTAACTTCTTCTTTACCTAATGTTATTCCTTTTATTTCTCTCTCTTGTATAATGGCTCTAGCTAATAATTCCACCACTATATGGAATAGGAGTGTTGATACAGGATATCTTTGTCTTGTACCAGATTCGAGAATAAGAGATTCCAGTTTTTCCCATTTAGAATTTGTTAGCTGTTGGATTATCATAGATGGTTTTATCAGATTAAGTCACAGGTTATCTATTCTAATTTTTAGAAGTACTTTGAACATGAGTGAGTGTTGAACTTTGTCAAAAGGCTTTCTTGCATCAATTGAAATGATCATGTGGTTTTTGGGTTTGGCTATATTGATATAGTCTATTACATTTATAGATTTGTCTATGTTGAACCACCCCTGCATGCCTGGGATGTATTCTACCAGGTCCTGGTGTATAATCTTCCTGATGATTTGCTGTATTCTATTTGCTATTATATTATTGAGGATTTTTGTCTCTCTGTTCATGAAGGAGATTAGTGTATAGTTCTCTTTTTTATTTATATCTTCATTGTTTTTTTAAATTTATTTATTATTTTTATTTTAAGGAACAGTCTACAGCTTCTTCAGGATTTCACTACTAGATCAGACTTGGACTTGTAACAATCTGCATGTTTACAGCCTCCCAAGAGCTGGGATTACAGGCTTTCAACAGCTTGTCCAGTCTTAATTGCTATCTCAGTGCTCCCTGGGGGTTGAGGCCATCTCAGCATTGAGCCCTCAGGCCCTGTGCCTTCTCGTAGGTGCTTTGTGGCCAGCCCTTTTCTCTGGTTCAGGTATCAGTATAATACTTTCCTCCAGCCATGATTTTTGGAGGATTATTTCCTTTTCAATTTCATTGAAGAGTTTGAGGAGTATTGGGGTTATACCCTCTGTAAATTTCTTGTAAAATTCAGTGGCAAATCCATCAGGACCTGGGCTTTTTTTTTTTTTTTTTTTTTTTAGTCAATAGGTTTTCTTACTGCATTTTTTATTTCATTGGCTGTTATTGGGTTATTAAGAGTTCTTATATCTTCTTGATTCAGTTTTGCTAATTTATACCTTTCTAAGAATCTGTCCATTTCTTTTGTGTCTTCATTTCTATGAGAGTATAGATTCTCAAAGTAGCTATTGATGATCTTCTGAATCTCCTGGGTTGGTAATTGTTTCATCCTTTTCATTCCGTATTGCTTGAAATTGACTTTTTTCTTTCCTCTTTTTAATGAGGTTAGTTGGAGGTTTATCAATTTTATTTAATCTTTTAAAGAAACAGTTTTTTGATTCATTAATTCTCTGTATTGTTTTCTTTGTCTGAATTGAATTAATTTCTGATCTAATCTTTGTAATTTCCTCCAATCTTTGGCCTTTGGGTTTGGTTTGCTCTACCTTTTCTAGATGTTTGAGAAGTGCCATTAGGGTTTATATTTGTTCTCATTCTGTTTTCTTAATGTGTGACTTCACAGCTATAAACTTCCCTCGAACAACTGCTTTTATTGTGTCCCATAAATTCCAATAAGTTGTGTTTGAATTTTCATTGAATTGTAGATACCATTTAGCTTCTTGTTTAATTGCATCTGTAACTCATTGATTGCTGAGGAGGGTGTCATTTAAATTTCATGTATTTATGTGGTTTTTGTGGTTCCTTTTATCATTTATTTCTAGTTCTTTTGCACTGTGGCCAGATAATATGCATGGGATAATTTGTTTTCTTGCATGTACTTACACATGACCTATGGACTAGTATGTGGTCTTTTTATGAAATTGCCCCACGTGCAGCTGAAAAAATATATATTCAGATGTTTTTTTTTTTGGGGGGGGACACTCTGTATATTTATACTAAGTGCATTTGTTCCAAATTCTGGTTCAGTTCTTCTAGTTCTTTGCCTATCTTTTTTTGTGACAAAGGGCTGTTAACTCTCCTGTTAAGATTGTGGTACTGGATATTAGATTTTTCATAGCCATTAACATTTTCCTTATATAGCTGGGTGTTCCTGTGTTGGGTGTGTATGTATTTATGTGTTAGCTTTTACTTTTGAAAACTTCCCCTGTGCTCATTTAAGAATTCCATCATTTTAATCAGTGGCTTCTTTAAAAGCACTTTGTAATTCTTTCATTATAGTTACCAACTCTTATTTTACTTCAGATATTACTTTTGATCTGATTTCCTCTATACTTTTGTGCAGTTGTTTATTTACTTCAAACACTCTTAATTCAGAGATTTCAGCTGTGCCATTCCCAATTTCTTCTTTGCTAGTGTCTCTAGCATTTGTTCTGGATGGGCTCAGGGCCTGTGCCTGCATTTTGCTTCTTTTCTTTGTCATTTTGTATAACCATGTCCTCTGACTTTTCCTGTAGAGCTTTAGTGCATTTAAAACCTTAGCATCTAGTGAAGTTTTTACCCAAGAGTGATTATATGCTTAAGGAAGTTATAGTTTTGTATTTACAGAACTACATTAAGGAACACTAATAATGGGTAGTGCTATTAGCAGTTTTGCAAATTTTGTAACTAATGCTTTTGTATTTTAGACAGTAAGAGCAAACATTATGTTGGTGTAGCTAAGCAGATATTAGATTGCAAATTTGTATTTAAATTAGTTGATTTAAGTTCTGTCTGATCACCTCCCCTTGTTATACCTGGGGTCTTCCAAGCAGACTAGGTCACCCAGTTACATGTTGCCCCTTATGTAGAACAAGAAAAAAAGAGAGAGAACACTCCCATAGATCTGGCTCTAACAAAGTGTCTGAGCTTACTGAGTGTGGTTCTACCAAGTTTGAACTCGTCAGTTCATGCCTGCATTGGGTCTGACTGCTGTGCTCAGCTTCTTCCTGCTGTAGCCTGTGGAACTAAATCCTCTTTGCCCCTCTGGCAAGATGTTCTGTTCCTGGATTAGCTGGATGGTTCTGCTCCCTAGCCTCCCTGCAGGGACTTCAGCCGTAGAGTTTCACACCAGGCCTGTGCAATAGTGGAGGTTCCCGCAAGTGTTCAGATGGGTCCCATACACATCCTGCATGACATGGGCTGGAGGGGATTCAGTGAGCTTGGCCTAGCTGAAGTTCTCACACACAGGCCTGGGTTGGAACTAGAAGGTTCCGCGAGTATGCCAGAAGGTCTCATATACAAAATGGGCTTGGGCTGGGTCTAGAGGGGTTGGTGGGAGCACAACAGAAGATCTCTCACACACGCCAGGCCTGGCTGGGTTTCCCAAGTCTCTCTGTTCTGTTTAGGTTTTTATCAGTTCAGGATTCTAAACATGCAGACTATCTAAAAAATAGTATTCACAGTTTTTAATGACACATATGTATATAGAGCTCAATGCTTTATTTTATATTTTATAATTTTGTTATAGGCTTAAAATTCTAATAATATCATTTTAGCATACGCTGTTATTTAGAATATTAATATTTAGAATATTAGGATATTTAGAATATTATTCTAAATATATTTAGAATGTCTGTTGTTAATAAACATTTAACGATACTTGATTTCTACAGTAGTTCTCAGAGCAGAAAGAAAAATGGTTTTATTATTCAGAAGGCAGGTGATATTATAGTTTTGAGTATTTGTCTTGGCCATACTAATGTAGTCTTTAACATCCAAAATCATCTATTGGCTAGAGCAAGATTTGTTCTTTGAAATCACATAAGAAAGTTCCCTGTACTTTTGCCAGCAACTCGAATAAAATATTATTACCAGTATGTGAATCCCATAAATGTTATTGGGGTAATTTTGCACCTCAGTTTTGAGCTGTCTGACTTTCTCTCCTAGGCAGTGGGGAATAATTAGAATACCAAGGTCTTCTGAACAATTTTTTTCTTGCATTGGTTATATGGGTTTTTTCTATCTGAGCATTTAGTCTTGGGATTCCTGTGTATAGAAGATATGAGATATTCAAAAATATTTTATTTCACCAACTTTTGTTAAGCATCTACTGTGTGTCAGGCACAATCTGAAGGACACAAAGCTAAGATGAGAGGACAAGTTTCTAACTTCGTGAAGTATTTGTATCATAGGAAGTTGCATAATTTAATAGCAAAAGCAGAATGATCCAACTAATAACAAGTAACAAGGGAAATTATACACAGTTATGTGGGACAGATGCCTCCTGAGGAGACTTATGAGAACTTGATATTAGATTTTGAGTTTGACAAGAGTGAGTCATACATAAAATATACCAGAACAACATCCTAGGAAATGGGAATTGCCAATTGATATTTATTGAAATCTATCAGTTACTATTTGTAACAGGAGTTTGCCTTGTATAATGTTTCCATAAGTTTGAGAAAATAAATTACCTGTTTGTTTGATTAGTTAGAATTCACTCTGTTATAGCACTTGGACTCATGCTTCTGGGATAAGACTTGCAATTTTATGTAGGATGAATGTTCTATTTTAAAGTAATGAGTCTTACTTTTATGTAACACAATAGGATTTGCAAAGACCTTTTACATTCATTGTTATAGGTTTGACAGGTATTAATTTAGCAGTGGCCCTGACATGATTCAGCTGCAAATGGAAGAATATCTTTGTCAAATAAATAAAATTTATATAATCACCCCTGTAATGGTTGATGAACTGTGTCAACTTGAGAAGACTAGAAGCTTAACTAAGTAACTCAGCTGTTCTACATCCTGGGGTGTAGAAGATGTGCCCTTACCTCTGTAGGTTGTTGTTAATTGTGTCACCTGGAGAAGTTTAGAAGCTTAACTAAGTGATTCATAAGGGGGCCACGGTTCTCACTTTGTAAACAACCTGAACCTGTGCAACAGCAAGGCATGGAGATGGTGTGCATGCTACTCTCACCCAAGGGCAGGTAGCCTGCTTACAATACAGGACCAAAAAGCGACTTGCTCTCTTCACTTCTTTTGCTCTTCTGTCTTTTGCTGTCTTCTACCAACCTTGAACTATGTAGCCCCTGTGTCAAGTCACTCTACCTTGGAATCAGCTGACTGTGGACCTCTACAAACGGTGAGTGAAATGAACCTTTTCTTCTTTAATTTTCGGCATCAAGTATTTTGTTCCAGTAATGACAGAAAAGTAACCAAGAACTCCTTTCATTCCTTTTCTCTCTACTGCCTTTACTTTCAGTTACAGTTTTGCTGTGTGGTAGCAAGAATGGTCACTAATATTCCCAGGTTATCAGACATTTCCATTGAGCAAACATTGCTTCAGCGAAGGAAGGTTTTCAATATTTCTTGAAAACTGCAGTACAGGTTACAGGTCAGGATACCGTACCTATTTGTGTGGCTGGGGCATATAGGGTTGTTACCCAGGACCTCAGATCAGTTCCACAGTTGCTCAAAGTGGGAAGATTTTTTTTTCCTGAGACAATGAAAGCACAATTGGTAGGAAATTAGAGAATATGCACTATCAAATGATACCTTTTTCATCTATGAACTCAAAAAACTCGTTCAATATTACATGGAGAAGCTAGGTTTCAGGCTCTGTAAACAAAGTTCTTTGCATTTCCATGATTTTACAAATTTCTAAGCAAAACAAACGAGAAATTTCCAAGAGAATTCAATTCAAATGAGTAGTAAATGGATACAAGGACACATATTTTAGGGAACGTCTCCTCTGTTGGTAGTAGATCACTTTCATTAGATTCTAAAGCAACTTCATCTGTCTTGCCAGGCTTATTAAAGAGATGTTGATTTTTAAACCAGTTTTACAGGCTTATATCTGATACTATGAACAACTAATTTCGAGACAACAGTATGCAATAAAACGACCATTGTGGAATTCCTATCATTTTGCTTAGCAAAATTCTATATAATTTCTGATTTTTTTTTTTTTACTATATCTTATTCTCTTAAAAAAGGAAGTCCTAGGCCAGCCCAACAGCTCATTGGATTAAAGCACCTACTTAGGCAGATGCAGGTGTTTGAGGTTTGATTCCCTGCCTGCTGATCTAGCCTTTACCTGGGGTGCGCTAAAACAGTGATTGAGTCTGGGAGTGATGGCACATGGCTGTAATCCCAGCTCTTTGGAAGCTGAAAACAGGAGTATCACTACAAGTCCAATCTGTGAAATAAGACCCTGTAGACTCTGCACTAAATACAAAAAAAAGTTCTTTGACAAGGCTTAAAAAACCTTGAGTTCCATTTTTTCCTGACATGTGGAGGGCAGCATTTATGAGCATGGATAGCACTGACTGAGAACTGGAAGCCAGGATGCCCAGAGGCCAAGTGGAATGCTTTAATGCTACGGAGAGAAAAGAGCCACACCTTTTCTTTTCTTAGATGGCTCATTCCACTGTAGCCTTCAGATTTCCTTACATGAAAAGCTGAAAAATTCATAGACTAGAATATAAATGAACTCTCAAGGTAATTTTAGGAAAATGGGTGTGTGACAGCAGAACCAAAAATTCTGTCAAATGTAAGTTGAAATATGTGTATTATTGCTCTGTACAATAGATACAGACATCTTTAGATTTAAAAATAACTGTTGCCTTAAGTCAGAGATTTATCCAAATATATATTGATACATACCTGAGAAATTAGAAACAATGTACACTTATCCATACTTTTTCTTTTTTAAAAATTAAATATTTCTTTAAATGTTTTAAATAGTTATATTTTATTACTATGGAGTATTTTACATTTTTAGCACTAATACCTCCCAAAATAGCATCAAAAATATGAAATACTTGGGAATAATTTAACTAAGGACATGAAAGACTACTAAAGTCAAGGCTACAGCATGCTGAAAAGGAGATTGAAGCTGACGTCTAAACACTTGGCTAGGAAGAATTAATAGAGCTTAAAATTAGCTTGCAGAAGTGTTATGTAGAAAAAAAAAAGAAACAGAAATTAGAGGGCCAGGGAGATAGCTGAATGGAATAAGAGCTTGCCTGCCAAGAGCAAGGTCCTGAACTCAATCCCTGGTACCACACACACACACACACACACACACACACACACACACACACACAGAGTATAAATAAATAAATAAATAGATAGATAGATAAATAAATAAATAATTATTGTTGTACAGATTTAATGCAATCCAAGTTGAAATAACAATGGAACTATGTACAGAATTAGTGACAGTGATCCTAATGTTTATCTGGAACCAGAAGAGACCAAAAAGAGCAAAAGCAAATCTAGGAAACAGGGGCAAGAGGGGACATAATGACCCTGCACCATAAGTTATACTACAAGGCTAAAATGATAGAAACAGCATAGCATTTGCAAAAATCAAAGTTGTGGATCAGTGGAACAGAATATAGGATGCAGAAACAACTTCAGGCATGGTCACATTCCTTGTCTTTGACAAAAGCACCAAATTATTTTCCTGGAGAAAAAATAGACTTTAAGAAAAAGTGTTGGGGAAACTAGATATCCACATGCTAAATATTGAACCTAGACCTATATTTTTTACCTTGCAGCAAACAAAAATCAAAATGAATCAGAGTTGCAAACATTATAACAGAAACATAATCTGTTGGAAGATAAAACAGTAGGTGTATATAAAGATTTTCTTTAATAGATCCCCCTTACAGAAGAAATAATACCAAGGACCAATAAATGGAATTCTATCAATTTGAAAACTTCTGCACAGCAAATGAAAGTATCAGTACAATGAAGAGACAACCTACAGAATGGGAAAGGGACTTTTCCAAATACTCCTCAGACTAAAGAATAATAGGCATAATATATAAAGAACTAAAAAAAAGATATAATTCGAAATTTTAAAGACCCAGTTGACAAATGAACATCTGAAATGAATGTAACATCTCAGATGAAGAACTGCAAATAATCAGTAAATACATGAAAAAATGTTCAACATTTCTGGCCACTGAAAAATGCAAAATAAAACAACAATGACATTCCATTCCAGAAATAATGTCTTTCATCAAGAAACCAATAACAAAGCTGGTGACACTACAGAGATAAAAAGAACCTTTTTTGTGAACGTGAATATAAACTTGTACACCTATTATAGAAATCAGTATGGAGAGTCCTAAGTTAACTTAATATAGAAATTTCAGATTTTTCTGGGAAGAATCTTTCTAATATTTAGTGTCTAACGTTGGAATGCTACAACATGAGAATAAGAAGGGGGAAAGTGGATTTTCAGAACCCAGGAAAGATCTGTAATGAAAATTGAAGCCCATGGGGAGAAGAAAGAGAGAAACTTCGATGAAAAAGAAGGAGGTGATAGGCGAGGCTTTCTCCCTGAGCATGGACTCACTGGATGGGAGGGGTAGCTCGAGCCTGCAGGTACACAGTGACTATAGGCAACCCCAGCAGCCTCCATGGAGAAATACATCAGTAAAATGGTGCAGAGGACACAGACGTATGCAGTGGTTGATGAGCTACGCAGGTCCAGATGTCCCATGGGAGAGCTCTATTGGTTTGGAGCTCTCTTGGATAGGAACTAAGTATACTTGGAACTTAGAGCAATTTTTGGTTCCACCTAGTGGCCCCCAGCTGGGCTGAAGGCCAGAGGAGGCAGATTGTGGCAGGCTGAATGGGTCTGGTTCTAACCTCGTGGCCAAAAACCAACCTTACCTTCGGTGAAAATAAAGGTGCAGGCTCAGTGGGATTATTCATTACTCAGCCATAAATCTACTGCTGGCTGTCTGGGATTGATCAGTGTGGATCTGGACAGTGTATGTCATGCTGACTAAAAGCATCATGCCAAATCCCCATGTTTATAATGCCACCATTCATAATACCTAAGTCCTGGAAACATCAACAGATGAATGTATAAAAATGTGGTAACTACAGATATGGAGTCCTAATCTTCCACAAAGAAGTATGAACTCTCTTCACTTGTCAGAAAAATGGAGGAATATTTAAGCTATAATATTAAGTAGGTAAAAAAATATTAAGTAGGTAAATCACACATAAGCTTAAATATCACATGATTTCAGTTATATTACAAGCTCAATCTAAAACTGCAACAGGGGCCATTGAGATGGTTCAGTGGTCTAAAGTGCCTGCTTAGGAAAGTTTAGGCAACTGTGATTTGATTCCCAGTGCCACATGCTGAGCCAGCTCAATGCAGGCTGAGCTGGCCATAATAATAATGAAGATAAAATAAAATAGAAAACAAAAGGTAATAGAAAAAAGAGAGACAAAAGCTATTAAAATCCATCATTGACACTGATTGTATCTAAATGTGCACCTGAAATTACTATAAATATTTCATGTATTTTCTATAGATTTTGACTTATAGGGATGATTGTTTATGTAATAAAATTTGTGTTATAAGGACTTCAAGTGTATATTATGCTGCAAGAAAAGGTGGAAGATGAAAGCAAAGGAGAAACATAGAGATGTGTTATGTACCTATCACAAAATAAAAATTAGAAAAAGACGACTAGTCAACAAACAGGAAAACACATATTAATATGTTGGAACCTGTGTCATCTTTTCTTTCTCAAGTGTGTGTTAACCATGCATAGAAAGGGCTCTAAAGCTGAGTGGAGCGTTCTTTGCATTTCTCCTGAGAAGTACTGAGACATGCAGACAAGATACACTGGGCTGCCCTGTCATGCCACCGCTTGCGAGGTAGAAGACTTGTTTTATAGATCCCTATGAAGGCTCTCATTCTCGATTAAAAGTTTCGTAGATTTGAGTGTGCCTCACAGGCAATTGATGTACTATGAGCGAGAAAGATGAAAGCAAGGAAAACAAGATTAGAAATACATGAGGCTTACAAAAACTATACCTCATTATCTAGAATGCTCCCAGATCCTGAAAATTATTAATTTGTACATCTGTGCTAAACATTTCACTCTTAAATGTTGTTTTCTGTTTCCAAATTTTGTGTGAGTGATGCTCCTCCTCTACATTTGCTAAATTACAGAATCTTTAGGAGGAAGAATTCTTGCAGCAAGCCTGGTTCTGTGGTTTCCTGTTTGCTGTCCTCCCAAGGACTGAGCTTCATTTAATAGGGAACTGTATTTCTCCTTGGTCTTACAGGGCCGCCAGGCTAATGGCATTCATTCTGACATTCCACAAATGCCCACATCCACCCTGCTCATTCTCTAGGTACGCAGAGTGCCATCTGACGTCCACTCTCTTATGGCCTGATTATTTACTCCGATCATTTACTAGGCTGTGCCTTTCTACTATACGCATTTGATTCAGTCTCCCAAATTTACCATTTTTTTTT
>PVJA010015105.1:0-15627 GCA_004027025.1 Myocastor coypus | reverse complement strand
ACCCTCTTATATATCTTTATACTATAGATCTTCTACTGTTGTTTGCTATCCTGTTTTATTTATTTATTCATTTATATTTATTTATTTATTTATTTATTTATTTATTTATTTATTTATTTATTTTTGTGGAAACAGGGTTTGAACTTACGACCTTGCACTTATCAGGCAGGCACTTATGCCATGGGGCTATCTCTCTGGCCCCTATCCTGTTTAAATTGTTAGAAAATTCCAACACTGATGCTTCAAACACTGACCAAGTTTAGTATGCTTCAGGCAAACTTTTAAGCTCAAATTAGAATCATGAGATTTTTTTAAATGCTTACAAAAGAAGGTAACTCAGTTTGAAAAGAATAAAATACGCTGATATATTTAGTCATGGAAATGTGAAGAATTTCAATGATTATGTGTTACTTGGGTTTGGACATTTATTTTATTATAATCATTTATGATTAGAATACAATGTTCTGTAGACAGTGTGTGTATATATATATGTATATATATATGATGTTATAGATTATGTACATAGGGAATGAATGTTATGAAAACTTCCACAAATATAATTTACACTCAGGAACTCCATATGGCTCTATTCTTAGGTCCTCATTACCAGAAATAACTATTTTTAAAACTGCTTAGATTTCCCAAAATAACACAGGCAAGAAGTTAAAAAGTCAAACAAAGAGAAAGCAGATTAAAATTTATTCTCAAAAGTCATGGAAAAAAGTCGATTTTTAGATTTGGGTGTTTAGAATTCCCAGATGGAATTGGGCAAAGGCATCTGGTGGTGTGCTTTCTGGAGTGACTTCAGTTTGGGGGTTTGCTTCTTACCTACTAGTGCTGTACTCTATCTTGTTCATATTTACATCTTAAATGTTGGGGCCATGGTTTTCATAGATGCTAAGAAAAGTCCTGCATAATCTCGGAGGATTAATACAATTAATTAATTGATTGATTTCTGTATTTAGGACAGCAACTACAGGGTCTACAGGGTCTCGCTATGTAGATTGGACTCTAGTGATTCTCCTGTTTTTCAGCTTCCCAAGTGTTGGAATTACAGGTGTGCACCACCACACCCAGTCTCCATCACCAGCTCAGCGTTTCCAGGGGACAGGCCTAGCACAGCATGATGAGGATTGAACCCCAGTCCCTGCGCTTTTCCTGTCCCTGCTCTTTGCCTAAGAAGATGCTTTAGTCTGATGAGATATCAGACCTGACCTAATAAACTTTTACATTTCTTATACTAATAGCCATTGAATATAGGCATATAGCATGTTTCACAACAAGAAAACAAAAAATCTTCCCTGAGCAAACGGCTTTATAGTTAGCCTGGGCATACTAATCTAGTTATCTAATCCTAAACTTTATCCTGGATTTCTATGTGATTTTAGGTGTTGGATTAAGTTGGCATTATTCTGACCAATCAGTTCTTAAAGTTGGGCTAAATCTACAATAATTATTTTTGTCTAGTGATTTTAATTAATCCCTAGCAAGAAGTTGGGCAGTTTTGTTCCCAAACAGGAGGAATTGTACAAAAATCTATATTTTAACTTCTTTTCTCATGGAGTGGAATGGAAGCCTGCCTCAAACAAACGACAGCCCAAATAACTGTGGTATTCTTGGCCTTTAAAAATATTGTTAATACATCAACATATTTTCTTAGGCCAGTAAGATAGCTCAGCAGACTAAGCGCTTTGCTCAGGCAAGCACAGAGATGGGGGTTAAATGCCCGACACCTCAAGCCTTGCTGGCCCCACGCCCAGACCTGCTGACCAGGCAACTGAGGCCAGGTGTGGTGCTGCATGTCTGTAATCCCAGTGCTGGGCAGGCTGGAAGTGGGAGGATCATCACAAGTCTGAACTGCATAGTGAGACCCCGTACCAAATATGTAAAATTCAAAAAAAAATTCTTTTAAGTTTTTGAAATTTATTTAATTTTAATATTGTTTATAAAATTGTTTTATTTATTCTCAAAATATCTAAAATTTAGTGAATGCTTTGTATTTTGAGACATTGTCTTAGGATGTTTATATCTATACTTATATCTGTTTACCTATATCTACCTATCTACACATACATGTATTTTAAATGCATATGTACAACCAGTATTACATACATATGTATACTTCTCATGTGTGCTGAAAGATTTTGTTGTATTTATTATTTTACATAAGAAAACTGAATCACAGGAATTTTCTTAAATCACAGGGTCATCCATTCAGTAAGGGAGGAGCTAGAATTGAAACACAATCAACTTATGATCTATAAAATCACAATCAAAATAGCATCGATCACTAAGCGATAGCCGAAAGGCATTATATAAGAATCCCTTGGAAGCACTTTTCTCTTTACTTTTAAAATAGCATCCGCAGCAGGACGCAGTGCACAGTGGCTGCATTCATCCTGGGCAGTGAGCACCTGTACACAGCAGCTCTCGATTCTCTTTTACCCCTTCCTTTCCGTCTCCCACCTTCTCCCTGGTTTGCTTCGCTTTTGCGCAGTTTACTTCTCCACCCAATGTCTGTCCTTATTTGTGCTTTTGGTTTCTCACACAAGAGAAATAATGTGATATTTAATCATGTGTCTGATTTATTCCACTTAAAATATGTTCTCAAGGTATGGTTTCCTTTTCTATTAGGTTTTCAATAATTTTAAAATTTTTATTAAGCAATACTTTATAGTACAACTAATCCAGAGCATGAATTTTGAAAATTGTATATCATAGGCTAATCACTACTAAAACAGAGATATAGAATGATGGCCTCATTCTGTAATTTCTTTGCTTCAATCTTTTGTAGTCAGTTCTCTAAAGTCCTTGGAAACCGTGGATACACAGTGCCCTTCCACATCACCTTTCTTATCTTAATTCCTTTAATTCCCAAAACAAATGTAGAAGATATACATTATTATTATTCCCCTTTTTATGCCTAAGATGTAGAAAGGTTAAGTAAATCTCCAGGAGTAAGTAGAGGATGGAGGATTTGAATGAAATCTAGCTTCAGATTGCCCACTGCACTCTCTCAGAGTGCTCACTGCACTACAGTAAGGCAGTATGGCTACCTTATAAATGGCAGCAAATAAAAGCACTGTCCAACTACTGGTGGGCAGACTCGCTGGTACATTTTTATGAATGTGTAAGATACTGTGTTAAGCACTGGGGGGGCAGCTCAGTGGCTTAAGCATCTGCTTGGGAAGTGTAAGTTACTGAGTTCAATCCCTGGTACTGCAAAAAATAAAAAAAATTAAGGTACTGTCTTTAAGTTTTGTTTCATTCCTTTTATTTTTGAATTGTAGAAATTATGGAGTATGTCCAAAGAACAAACCATCGGGAAGATTAAATACTCCCAAGACTGTAGATAGTAGCAAAACTTAACTCACATGACTTTTAAGAAAGGAGAGTAAAATATAACTCCAGTGCCTGGAACCAGTGACAGCAAAATATTAAAAGGAAAATAAGTAATTAAAAAAATTAGATAAATAATCAAAAAGTAATTGACATCTAATTTTTTTCATTAAGCTGTTTTAAACATAAACACATAGACAATCATTCATATTTCAGAAATATTGTATAAGTATGTACATATCATCACTCATTCAAAATTATTCTTTGATTAATGGCTTTAATTAATTTTCTTTCTAAATGATATTAACTGGAATCATATGCTGCCAGCTTGAAAGCTTGCTTTTAAGTAGCAGAATTATTTTTCGCTTCATGGTGTAACAGACTAGCTTCTTTTTTTGTTCTCTTTCTAAATTTTATTTTTAGAACTGATTCACTAAACACAATAATCGCAATTTGACAGTATCTGTTGTACTACATAGCATTGTCTTCAAAGTAGTTATTTAGATTATCACATAAAAGGATCCAAGTTAGGAAAAAAGAAAAATGTTATAAGACGTTAGGAACTCACAAAGAGGAAAAATGATTTTCAAAAATTAAGCCTTCACTTCTACTTTCCATAGACCAACAAAAATCCAGAGTAAAATAGTGAAAGCCGTGCTGCAAAGATGTATCTCTTGTTTTTACTGAACAACTGAAAGCATCATACCTAAATTCTATAAGTGCACCCTAGTTTATAGCAGCAGTTTCCCATACTTAAATCTTTGAAACAACCAAAATACGCATCACTTGAGAAGTGGCTAAAGAAGATGTGCTATTTTTGAACAAGAGAGAATGGATGTATGCATGGGAGTAGACATATCTCAGTCCTCTCCTTTCTCCCTCTCCTGTCCTTATTGAAATTAATAAAAAAAGAGAAATGATAAAAAATAGACTAGCTTCTTAATAATACTCTTAGTTTTCTTTTTAATATATGTTATTAGTCATTTACATGTGCACATGTGCCTGTGAATATCTACAAGGAAGGTCATAATGCCACTTCCCTCTAGGGAGAACATTATGCTGACCGTAGCTTAACAGCAGGCAACCACTTCATCAGTCCTCCTTTATTTTTCCAGCTGCCCCATCAAGAAAGCTGCAAATTCTGATATTCTTCTGTGTCTTTTGTTTGTACTTAAAATTCTTTTAAAAACAAGTGTGGCAAGTTGTAATATACAATAAATAGAAAACACACCATCATGTGAACTTGAAGGAAATGAAGTATAAATTGAAATTATTTTAAAAATATGTATTTCTCCAATGACCAATGATGTTGAACATTTTTACATATATTTATTTGATATTTGTATTTGTTCATCTCAGATGCCCATGTTTTGAGTGGGTCTTTGAAATTAGGGAGTCTGATTTTTGAAAAAAAATCTTTGCGTGTACTAGATAGGTCTTTTGTTTGATGGTCAGTTGCCTACCATTTTTTCCCCCAAATTGTGGGTTTTCTTTATTAAATAAACACTGAGATTCCATATCAGTAAGAATGGCTATAACAAATTCCCAGAATGTCTACATCTAAAACTACATTTTCTTGTGGGTACCAGCATATCGTTCTTATCCTGAGATCAGCAAATCCTTAGTTCTTGGGGTCTGACTATACGTTCTTTACAATAAGATTTAATTTATTTATGTAAATTTATAACTATAATCACTGTCAATAGTTGGTATTAATTTATATTAACTAATACCACTTTTTGAAAACACTCTATAAACTGGTATCTGAGTTACTTTAAAATAAATGTTTACTTCTAAAATACTCTTTGTAAATCAACCATCTAAGTTCTATTATTTTTGCTACTGCTATTTCTCTTTTTATCATTTCAAATAAAATATCATTTCAAATATTGACCACCTTTGGTACCTAACTGAGCAATTAAAGAACTTTGTAAGATTATATTTTCTAAAATAAGCAATTTTCTCTCTTTTAATCTTCTATAGTGAATACTATTTAAAAATACTGCTCAAATTTACTTAATGGAAGAATAGTTTTCATAGCCATAAAGCAGTTTAAACAAAACTATAATTGTAAAGGAAATTATATGGTGTTCATGGGGTGAATATTTACACTATCATATTTTTATTTTTTGCAAGAAGGTAGCCCCTTCTCCCCAAAAGAGAAGAATGTGTAAAATGATCCAGCATTGAAGAAAACAATTCAGAAAGATTGTCTGAAAGCATGTGAGCCATTACCTGGCACAAAACCTTGTTCCTTACATTTTAGAGTAACTTAACACTCTAGAGGTATGATCTATTTAGTTGCACATTCTACTTCATAGCTTGAAACATAATGACTAAGGTCTACTGTCCTGCTTCTATGAGTCATTTTGCCAACATGGACAGCATAGCTTGATTCTCAGTTTTATTGGAGAATGTATGCTCTTCCAGATGGTGTATTTCCACAATATATAATAATAATAATTATTATATAATTGTATTATTAATAATAATAATAATTATTATTATTTTGTCTTTTTGAGACAGTCTCATTATGCAGTTGAGGCTGGCCTTGAGCTCACTTTTGTAGCCCAGGCTGGTCTCGAACTCGTACCAATCCTCCTGCCTTAGCCTCCCAATTGCTGGGATTGCAGGCATGAGCCACCACGCCTGGCTAACACAATATATTATTTATTAGCACACTGAACTTCAGAATAATTGTACTTAATGTCTCTGTAAAACAACATTGCTATCCAGTTTGTGTTTTACTTTGGGTCATCCTTAGGCTCATTGAATGTTGACTTCTTCAAAGTGTAGATGTTTGATTGGAGAAAGAGGGCCTTGAAATGTAAACTCTTACTCTCTCATGATGACACCCTCGACCATCTTTAGGATGTAGCAAGAAGGACCTCACCAGGTGCCACCTTGCTAGTAGACGAGAGGCTGTAGAATGGTGAGAAATAATTTCTTTATTTATTAATTTTCCAACATGTAGTATTTTGTTGTGGCAGTTGAAAAAAAAGTAAGTTACTCAAGATTTTGCAATATAAAGAGGATACCTTGGCTTTTTCCAAATAACAACTTTTGTGACAGACCAGGTGGTAACTAGAGGATTCAGTTCCAAGATTGCTTACTCACATGGTTGGGAAATTGGTGCTGGTTGGTGGCTTGAAGCCCACCTGGGGCTTGATGATAGGACTTCTGTTTTTCTATCTATGCTTCTCTGGAACTATTTAGGGTTTCCTTTATAGAATGGTGGCTGACTTCTATGAGAGTTTTTAGAGGGAGTAGGGAGAAGTTTGTAGTTTCTTATGGCATTGGTCATCATTTTAACTATTAATCATTTTAGTTATCAATCAAATGCTCAAATTACCCAGATCCAAAAAGGATGATACATAAACCTACTTCTTAATTAAAGACATCAGAAAATCATGAATCATGCTTTCATGTTGTTACTGCAGTTAACTCTCCAGAGAGCCAGCCAGATAGCTTAGTGGATTAAAGCACCTGCTTAGGAAGACACAGGGACTGGGGTTTAATCCCCAGCATGCCTAACTGCCCCGTTCCCAGGGCATACTGAGATGGTTATTGAGACTGGGCATGGTGTTGTGCTTGCCTTTAATTCCAGTGCTTGGGAGGCTGAAAATAAGAGAACTACTACAAGTCCAATCTGTGTGGTGAGACCCTGTAGACCCTGTACTAAATACTTTTTTAAAAAGGTCACTCTCTCATTTATGATTGGCTCTGATGCATAACTATAGACTTTGCTGTTATAGTGTAAAGTGCAAAATTTATAGTTACCACAGCTTGTCAATTTTTAGATTATGTTTATTGCTAATTTTACTGCTGTATCTAGGATGCCGTATCTGTTGTAATCAGTTGTTCTCCCTTATGTAATGATATTGGGAAGCTCTAGGGTAATAACCTCACCATAATACTACATCAAAACACTGGGCACTGACTCAAACAGAAACCAACATCCTACTCTCAATTAATAGGGAAGGTAGGATCTTGTGACAGAAAACAAACCAAGAATCTCCTACATACAGAAGATAAGCCTGAATTACAAACTTTTCCTGGAGAGGCCTTGACACCAATTATATAGTCTATAGCCATGTACTACCTAAAACTCACAAGAATCATTACAGAAAAAAGTAAGACAATTTTTAGTACAAAATATTAACACAAAGGAGCAAATTACAATTTTGGATATCCAGCCCACCCAGAACAAGTCCAGGGGACATTAACATAAAAGAAATTGGAAGTCACACATCTGAAATTTCTGAAATGATAGCAATTGAAATAAAGAAACAACACCATCAGGTTATAGAAGAAATCAGATCAGATATAATCTGTTAGATAAAAAAAGTAAGGACAATCCTAATGAAAGAATTACTCAGCATGTCTAAAGAAAACATAGATTTGATAAAGAGCATAGAAAAATGATGAAAACCTTCTAAGAACAATATACAAAAGAATTAGTATGCATGAAACACATTCAAAGATAAATTCATTTTTTTTTTAAATTTTATTTATTTATTGTTTCAGAACCTTTGTTTGTTTATTCACTCATTTTTATGGCCGGCTCAGCCTGCCCTGAGGGCAGGGCTGGCGCAGCATGTGGTGCCGGGGATTGAACCGTGGTCCCTGAAGCCGCCCAAGCTTTCCCAAACAAGGCGCTTTAGGCCACTGAGCCATCCCGCTGGGCCCCATCAAAGATAAATTCAGGAAATTAAAAATTCTACTAAAAGTTAGTAAAACCCTCTTGAAAAACCAGTGTGTCACAGATAAAATTAAACAATATTTACAGTCAAACAAAAACGCAGATACAACTTACAGTAGCAGATATTGATATTATGGAAATGAAAGTAATGCAAAGAATTAATGAAACGAAGAGTTGATTCCTTGAAAGAATAAATGAAATTGGCAAACCCCTGTCCATCCTGCCTGGTTAAGGTTAGCTATGAGTCACTAGGCAGAGGCTGGGAGATAGCTCAGGGGCACAAGTGCCTGCCTGAAAGGTCGTGAGTTTGAACCCTGGTCCCACAAAACAAAAACAAAAACAAACAACAAACAAACAGAAAACAAAATGAGTCACTAGGCACTAGTACTGTGAATAAAGAAATTGAAGAGGATTTCATGAAATGGAAAAGATCTTCTTTGTGCATAGATTGGAAGAAGCAATATTGTGAAAAGAGCCATACTTCCAAAGCTATTATACAGATTTATTGCAATCTGAATTGAAATATCATTACCATACCTCACAGATCTAGACAAAACATTTCTTGAGTTAATCTGGAAACAAAAGAGACCAAGAATATAGAAGCAATCTTGGAGGGCAGGAGGCACCACAATCCCTGACTTAAAATTATACTAAAGAGCGCCTGTGATAAAATAATCATGGCATTGGCAAAAAACAGACCTGAGGATTAGTGGTACAGATTAGAAGATGAAGATACAACTGCAAACACATTGAACCACCTCATCTTTGACAAAGGGCCTAAATATGTTCACTGGAAGAAAGATAACCTCTTTAATAAATACTTCTGAGAAAACTGGCTTTCCATTTGCTCTCCGTACCCTTTGCTACCCTGTCCCTTGACTCTTTGCTGTTTTCTGTCACCTTGAAAGGCTGTCCTCTTCCTTGTCCCACCCTGCCTTGGAGCCAGTCAAACATGGACTGAAACCTTCACTAACTGTGACCTAAATAAGCGTTTTTTCCCTTAATTTGATTTTGTTCCAGCAATGACAGAAAAGTAAGAGAGATATAGCATCATAACAGTCATCGGTAATTTCCTATTATCATGTTTTGGAATTTTGTATTTAATTAAAAAAAAAAGTTAAAATGGCTGAAGTAAAATTTGAAAAATTCCTTGTTTTTGTTACTCAAGCTATTCATAGATGCATTAGTCTACTTAATTATCATAAATACTCGTAGGTTAGCCATACCTTGCTTGATTTATAATCAGAAACAAATTGAATTATAAACATAACAGCTATCTTATCCTGCTCCTGAACACCTGACACATCATATACTTTCAGTTATTTTATGGCAAAAAAGGACAAAGAAAACTAGCATAGGTCAGAAAAGGTCAACACAAATAATGAAAGACCCAGAGTATTACTGCGTAAATATAAATTTTAGAGAAAAAATACTTAGAAGTCTTGAGTGGGGTTGATTTCCTACAAATGATACTTCATGCTGGTTGCTTCAGCATATTTCTAATTACTGGCATGTATAAGATCATTTAGTTCTGATGATGATTCTGTGGACTCATGGCCACTATAGTTCTCATTTTACAGAAGCAGACAGAAAGTCCCAGTGGTTCCAAAACTGCACACTGATCAGTAACTGGACCAGGACTCGGCCTCTGTCACTTGGTTCCACAGTTTACCCTCTTCCCCACTTCATGAACAGCTCATCTGGGCTGAGTCTTCCAACCCTTCCCTCTTCCCATTTCCTCCCTCCTCTTCTTCCTCCTCCTCCTCCTCCTCTTTTTCCTCTTCATCCTCCTCTTCTTCCTCTTCCTCCTCCTCTTCTCTCTCCTTCATGTGTTTTTAGTGATATGACCAGTGGTCTAGATAATGAGCGAAGAAGCATTGAAAAATCTGCATTATTGGTCCTAGAACAAACTGCCAGACATAGATTAGAACCTAAGAAGGTCTGATATCTATTTGGCCTATTGGTTAGAGGAGCAAAACTCATTTTACATCATCTCAGAGGTGAGGGGTAAGAGATGGCAACTTATGATGCCACTACAGAGAAAGGTGTTTTGTGGCTTCCTGAGTTTAGTTTTTGTTTGTTTGTTTGTATTCTTTTTTGTTTGCTTATTTGCTTGTTTGTTTTGGTCAAAGAGGAATCCACTTCCATCAGCCAAGGAGCACTCTAGATTCCTGTCATTTAGGTACAGATTTCAAGAAAAAGACATTTAAATTTACTCTATATACTTTCTAAAAGGAAGACGTGAGAGGTGAGGTGTCTGATGGAGGTTCTCAGAGGAAAAGGATATGTTCTTGCTATCGTGAGCACGTCAAGTGCCTGCCACCCAACCCCTGCTAGTGTCTTAGAACACATTAGGAATAGGTGGCTGTACCAAGAAAAGTGCTGGCCTGCTGAACTAACTTTTCACTGCTGCACCAAGCTTGCAAGAGAGACTTCAGTACAGAGGTCAAAATTTATTTTAATTCTCTTGCCATATTGATTTTTGTTACTATCCTCTAAAGACCATTCGATGTCCAAATTATATTTCCTTTTAGAGCATATATAGAGTAAATTTAAATTTATCTTTTTTCTTGAAAGTTGTATGTAAAAGACAGGAATACAGAGTGCTCCTTGGCTAATGGAAGCAAATTCCTCTTTGATCAAAACAAATAAGCAAATAAGCAGACAGAAAACAAACAAAAAAAACTAATTCCAGGAAGCCACAAAACACCTTTCTCTGTAGTGATATCATAAGTGGGCTCTCTATTGTCCTTTCTGGCTTTCCTAAAACACTTTCAATTTTATGAAGCCCTCCAATTTTCCTTTTACTCCAATCACATATTTCATATTTCTCCCTAGAAGGATCACTCATTGCTCTCTTCCAAAAATGAATCTTCATTAAACTAAGATAATCAAGGGATTTTTAGATTTTTATCAACTGATTGGTTCAGGAACATAGACAATATCTAATCAGAGCTTTTATGTCTCAGTCAATTATCGGTCCAATTATCGGAAAGGTGTATGACTGATTTGTTTCCACCAAACCTAAGTGAAAGGCCTTTAGGCCATGAGAAAAAAATTGTTTCTCTTACAATTGAATAAGTCTGCAGGGTAGCACTTTGTACCACTTGTGGCAGGAAAATGTAGTGAAGCCAACAAAACAAAACAGGAAAGCAGTAAACCAAACAAATAAATAAACATACCTCTACCTCTTCTATTGACAAAGGATCATAAAAGACAACTCACATTTAATATATATGACTTTGAGTTCTACTTATATGAAATAGAAACCTTTGGAAGGTTTCTAAGGATAGTAGTATGATTTAATATGCATTTTAACTAAAAATAAAAATATACACACTTCAGATATTTTTATTATAACTGACACAATATAACCTATGATCAATTTTAAAGTTTCTAGTTTTAGAGATCTTAAAGTGTAAAAAGTAACATATTAGTGATGACGAACTTTCTTTTTGGGTGTAAATTTCTTGGTGCTCTGGACAAATTTAAAATAGGAATGGAGAAATCAAGGGACATTCTACAAGAACGACTTTAATTTCTGTCTGATTAACTGAATGGATGAAATCACTTTTAATTTAGATGAAAAGCAACGTGAAACCTCCTTAGGAGGCCAATAGAATGTTGAGACCTAGTGAGGCCTGTATACAAGGAGTAAGCAGCGAAGTTCTCCAACATTTAGAGATCAGAGAGGATCAAGCAGGAAGGGAGAATGAGAAGTGGCCAGTGAGCTAGAGGAGCAGCCACTAATAAAGGCCAGATTGGAGGACGAAGGAAGCGTGGGGTGGGAGTGTGAATAGTCTGGTGGAGACTGTTCAGGCCATCATGGGAGAGGCAATGCTCAGTTTTTATAGGAACATGGTCCAGAAACAAAAGTGAGGAGAGAAGACAATTATTTTACTCTTAAAGTAGGCTGCAGGGAAAATCATGTCCTCAGAGCAAACTGTTAAAGGAATAGTTAAAGAAATGAACATCTGAATAAAGATTGCCCAAATCCAATGAGCCAGCAGCTGTCAGTGCCAATGTCTACAAGAAGGAGAAGGGGGAAATTCTTTCTGTTTTCAAGTGAAGAACAAATTCACCCTTCATCTCTCTGTATTTCTTTTTTTGTTTTACATCTGGGGCCCTTAAGAGATTGAATGCTATCTGCCTGCATTGGTGAGGAAAATCTTCCTTACTCAGTCTGCTGGCTTAAATAATAATCTTTTCCAGAGACATCCTGACTGATACAAGCAAAATTTTGAAATCAGTTTTCTAGTTAGACATTAGTCATCACATAAAATTAACCACCATATTTTTAAAAGGTGTGTGTTTATAAATAGATCATGTTCATACATCAGCATAAAATTAAAAAAAAATTATTAAAGTAAATATGTTTAAAAATCACAAAAGATGTGTAATAGGATTTTAAATTTTTGATTTATTTGTTTGTTTGTTTATTTATTTATTTATTTATGCAGGGTCTCACTACACAGCCCAGACTCAGTGATCCTCCTGATTTCTACCTCCCCATTGCTGGGATTACAGGCATGCACCACCACGCAGACTCCTTTGCCGGCTCCGTGTGCCCAAGGGCGGGTCTGGTGTAGCATGTGGTTAATTTTTATTTTATTTTATTTTAATTTTATTTTTAGGGAAGGGTCTACAGAGTGTTCAGGGTCTCACTACTAGAGCAGATGCATAGCAATCCACCTGTTTACAGCCTGCCAAGAGCTGGGTTTACAGGTGCGTGCCACCCCACCCAGTCCCAGTTGTGGGGTTCATTGGTCATGATGAACCCTGTACATGTATGTGAAAAGTATCTGACAAAAGACTAATAACCAAACACTGAATGTTGTTGAGGTACATTTCCAAGCTTTTAAGAAAAATGTTACAGAAAAGACAATTTGTATTTGACATCAGATCTCTTGTTGACATTTTATGGGATTTGAATTGTATAGCAGTTGAATAATTATAGCTCTGAGGGTATTTCTGCTAATTAAGAATGAAACAATCTCAATTTGTGGGAATGTTTTATTATTCACAAATTATTATATATTATTTATCACTGTTGTAGTTTTTACTCTTGAAATTTTCTGTAAGTACTTAGGCTTTAGAATTCATAATCAGGTTATCAACTGTCAAGCTTATTTTATCTAATGAATTCCTTATACTACACATTTGCTTGGTAGACAGGCATTTAGTTTCTCAATTAGAAGATTCTGGAGAATTTCAAAAAGGGGTACTAAATTTTAGAGAGTTTTTACTTCTGAAATTTTTTATGAGCTATATTTCAGTGAAAAGGAACATTTAAGCTTTGGAACCAGTACATTGGTATTCTTTGAAAACATTCCCAAAGTCTAAATCAATATATTATGTGTACATTTGTAATAAGGCTCCACACTTCATAAACCTATGTTCTGTATTAAACTTCATCTGGAGAAGTCTATTTCACTTTTCAAGGGTGTAAAGTGATGGAGAAAATGAATCTTGTTGAATTGATGTTAGCTTATTTATGAAATGGTCTCTTGGGGCAGGAAGGAGAGTGGCTGGAAATTTGTGTCTGCAGAGTCGGCTGGAATCTGTTAAAAATTGCCTCCAGATAAGAGGAATGAGTTAGGTAATGAAATGATTTCAATAATATGAAACATTTGGTTTTAATGTAGAAGCCATTGGACATGAGAATTGTCTCACTACTGAGGTTTTTTTTTTTTTTTTTTTTTTTTTTTTTTTTTTTTTTTTTTTTTTTTTTTTTTTTTTTTTTTTTTTTTTTTTTTTTTTTTTTTTTTTTTTTTTTTCCTACCTAACAAGGGATTTCCTGCTCTTAAAGTATCTTTCCTAAATTTCTATTGAGTTGTTTGCAGTGCAATCCAGAAATCTTGTTATTCTAAGGCAAGAAAATTAGTATTAACTTTCCTTGTGCTAACATTTCCACTATTGACCTGCAGTTAGAAAGCCAAGAGGGTTCCAATTTTAGAAACCTACTAGAAAACAAATGACACCTGTTTTAAGGAAAGATAGTCTGGTCAATGCTTACAATAAAAGAGTCCTACTACAGTTTGACTATGTGATTTTATTTTCATTCTGAATATTATAGTTTGCTTTTTTATTATTGGGCAGCTAAAATGTGCAGCACTGCCCTGGTCAACAAAATCAAGCAGCGCTGTCAATTCATTGTAAGTGTACTTTTCTTTCCAACGTGTACACTAATCTCTGAAAGAAACGAATCGCTTTTAAGTTCTGTAACTTTGCCTTTTACGTCTTTCCTATTCAGCATTGCTGGAGGCCTCTCTGTAAGATGGCCACTATTGTGCTTAGAGCCTGAGTACATTAAATAGAAAAGTCTGCCGCTTCTACCACAGCAATACTTTAAAAGTATTTTCTAAGTTTAATTGGCAGCTTCATTTGCAATCAATTTACATTTTTTCCTCTAAATAATAAACTCAGTAGCTGAATAAGTGGTTCTGCTTGAATGTTATTTGCATATAGCATTTCCTAATGGTTATGCTGATTCTGTGTTAAAAAAAAAAAGTCACTACTAAAGGGAAAATAGTTGTGTCCAATACTACCGTTTACAAATTCTCATCTGTAACATCTCTGCTCCATTTTAAAGGAATCTGAGTGCATTAGCTGGCATCTTTTTTTTTTTTGCAGGACCAGGGTTCAAACTCAGGACCTTACACTTGCCAGGCAGGCATCTTATACTACTGCTCTTGACTTTAAACTTTCCCAGAGGACTTAAATTTCCACTTCGTTAAGTTAGAATTGTGTGATTGTAGGCCGATGTAAAGAATTTACATTGTAAATTCTTGCCAGAATTTAAGCTGTCATCCCAAATTAGGTGAGACAGACAAGAGTGAGAATGGGGAGAGGAAGGGGAAGAAGGGAGAGGGAGAGAGAGAGAGAGAGAGAGAGAGAGAGAGAGAGAGAGAGAGAGAGAGAGAGAGAGAGAGAGAGAGGATAAAAGGGGAGATGGAGGAGGAGGAAGAGGTTGGACACAGGAAGAGACATGAAGTCAAAGGTGAATGAGAAAGTGGAAGATAAAATAAGACAAAGATTGAAAAAGATAAAGGGAAACATGAGAAAAAAAATCAAGAAATGAAAAGGAAAAGAAAAACTAGCATGTGTAGCCAGTGAGATAGCTCAGCAGCATAAGTACCTGCCTGGCGAGGTGCTTTTATATCGCAAAAAAGCAAAACACAAACAAGCAACTAGTATGTATAAACTTGAATAAAAAATAAAAAGTTTATATTTTTTAAAAAGTCCAAGTACTAAAATCAAACAAAGCCCAAAAGACAGTATCCACTGTTTCAAAATACAGTATTTAAATGTTAAATTCTCCAGACTCAGCTTTGGAAATTTTTACTTTGCCAGTGTAGTTTCCTTGTTCATGGTAGAATTTAAGACTGCTTTCTTTTCTTTCTTTCTTTGTTTCTTTTTCTTTTTTTGCAATACTAGGGACTCAACCGAGGATCTTGTACTTGCCAGGCAATAGGCAAGCAGTTATTCTACTGAGCTAACTCTCCAGCCCCCTTCCCTCTCCCTCTCCCTCTCCCTCTCATTGTCTCTCCCTCTCCCTCTCCCTCTCCCTCTCCCTCTCCCTCTCC
>PVJA010015104.1:0-46067 GCA_004027025.1 Myocastor coypus | reverse complement strand
CTCCTCCTCCCTCTCCTCCCCTCCCTCCCCTCCCTCTCCTCCTCCATCCCCTCCCCCTTCCCCTCCTTCCTCTCTCGCACACATGCTCACTGGCATCTCCAAGTCCAAGCAGTGGGCTGGGTCCTGAAGCTCTAGCAGCTGGTGGGCCGCACACTGCCTCGCGCCTGCACCCCAGCTGCAGTTGTGCCTCCCAAATGCACTAACTAAAGCAGCGGCACAAGCAGAGACCAGCAGAGAGGTGGCGTCTGAGTGCACATGGGAGGCCGGGGACAGGTTCTCAGAACAGAGCCGCCCCCAGGATCTGAGGCAACCCGGGTGTGTCCCCATCCACGCCACCTATGAGAGAAGAAAGCAATCACAAAACAGCAGTGTTTGATTAGACTCTGTCCTGATGGCCTTGGCCCTTTTGGGTTTTTAAATCTACCTAAGATATCTCCATGTGGTGTTAACACATCAGTTAATATCACTTTCACTGAAATTCTTGAGCTAGACTTGGGTTAGACTTGGGTTTTTCAGATCTTGGGGTACTTACATAAGCTCCACTACTGAAGCATCCCTAACCCCAAATTTTGAGATGCAGGATCCAAAAGATGTTGAGGGCTATGTTGGTAGTTTGTCTTTTCTATTTTTGTATAGGGTTTCACTACGACTCATAGTGATTCCCCTGCTTATACCTCCCTAGTGCTAGGATTACAGGCGTGCGCCACCATGTCCAGTCTCCATCGCGGCTCAGCGTGCTCAAAAGCAGGGCCGGTGCAGCAGGCGGGGCCAGGAACCGAACCCTAGCCCCTGCGCTTTCCTAAGCAAGTGCTTAATCTGCTGAGCTATACCGCCGGCCCTACGTTGGCATTTTGGATTTCAGATTTTCAGAATACTCAACCAGTGATTTAGAATTAGCTCCTATGAATGCAGTTCATGTTCGATGACAGATGTAACACCGACGTACAAAATACAAGAGTCGCATTTACCTAAGCGGTGGTGATGAGCTGCCGAGGGCCATCTCGTCTCCAGCTCAGCGTGCCACTGCCATATCAGGCCTGGGGGAGAGAGGGCCAGAGCCATACCCGACTCCTGTCTACCTCAGCGTTCGTCAGAATTCACATTTCCTGGTCTTTTAGCACAACTTCTCCGAAGTGGAAGGAAGGAGCGGGCTAGGACAGGCTGGCTTTAGCAGAGCTAATGAATGGTCCTCTGGCTCCCAGGACGGCCGAGTCTCTAACCATCTGGCCTCCAGTGAGATTCCAGCATGTGTCCCATTCCCCTATGGGAAAACTGTCCCCAAGTGTGAGCTCTGTGGGTGTGGACTGAGGAGGCACTGGGCTCCCCGGAGGACAGTGCCTCACAGAGTAGCTGTGACTGTGTCCCTGTCCTTGCCTGCATCACAAAGAGTCAGAATCCTAACATACGCTGGCTTCCGAGAGCACCCCAGTGTCGTGTGACACTGGCACCAAGCCTTCTGTCCTCGTCCAGTGTTGACAATGGACCGTTTTCAGCTCATTCTACAGAGATCTTCCTGCAGTATTTGGACTTGTATCAGACAGACAGACAGACAGACAGACAGACTGACCCAACCTTTCGTAATAATGAAGCAAATGTACACTAGCTGGATTTTGCACTTCATGCAGGGCATCTCACAATGTTTGACATTCACTCAATTTCGACGTCTTTACCTGAGGTGCCACATTGCACCTTGCAATTCTGAGAGCTCCTCCTGGGCGATCCTTACTACCCAAGGCCCGAGGAGAAGAGTCTAACAGCAGCTACTTTATCTTTACTTTCCCATCTCATTCTTTGCCTCTGGATTCACCTTGGCAGCTTTGTCGTTTCCACTTGAGTATGTCCTTACCTAATGCCTAGAGATCTGTAGCAATGTTTCATTTTCATGAAAATTCACCAAGAAAGGAGGAAAGGGTGTCTTCAGACTAGATGCTGCTCTTCACAATGGCTTGCATTACTTCGGTTCTGGTAGGAGAGTTTCTACAGCTGCATGAGCATCTTGAAGTCTGGGCTGTAGAAGCTGGGCTGCAATCCCACGCCTCTGACAGTGGCTGGGAAGAACTAGAGATGCGAAACGTGTTCTTGGACTCAGAGCTCTTGACCTGGAACTTTGGCTGAGGTTGGCGATGTTGTTTCAAGTTGGGTGCTTGTTGTCCTAGCTCTGTGCGTGGGGGGCCCTTTGCTTGTGGATTCTGTGGCTGATGGGGATAGATGCAGGCTCCTCCATCACTGTACCTCCTTCGTTTGCTTTCTGGGGTGCGTTCCCTCAGCTGTGTCGTGGTGATCCGCTAAGAGTATTTTCTACAAACAGAAAGCATTTCCCACCCCCTGCTCCAAGTCTTGACAACAATAGGTACGAGACTACTGAGGTTACTGTGGAAAAGTAGGCTGCACTCTAATGTTGGCACTGACACACCCTAAAGGCCCCGTACACAGGAAGAATGAAGACAGAGAATCTTTATGTGCAGGTTCACATTGCCCCAATGGTTCTGCAAAGCAGGATCACTGTTGCATGCCTGTCTCAGTTACTCTTCTGTCATTGCTGGGACAAGTACCCGACACGCAAAATGAGGGAAGGAAAGGTTTACTTAGCTCACATTTCCTGGAGGCTTCAGCCCATACTCGGCTGGCTCCAAGGCAGAGCGGCACATGGCAGAGGGCAGCCTTTCACAGTGCGGCTAAGAGCAAGAAACCTGGAAGAGCTAGCAGCTACCTTCTCTTCCTCCCTTACACTGAAATGCAAATCGCCTGCTCCAGGGGAGGGGCAGCACCCGCACCCACAATAATCAATTATGAATTCCAGAAGCCACCCCATGACTGCAGGAGGTTTTGGGGGGCACACCTAGACACAAACCATAACAAGGTCTTAGGGAAGGAAATTGATGCCGAAGGAGGTACCATGGTGGATCCTCAACTATACAGCCACCCATGGTCCAGGATGTCCCAAAAACAATGAAAAAGGAAGCGGGGGCAGATGGAGACTAAAGAGAAGAACCAGCAGGAGGCAGAGACAGTGTAGGGAATATTAAGAAAAAATAGGACGGGGAATGAAGAGATGAGACGGTGCGTGGCATGGCGTGGTGGAAGCTGCCTTTGTCTCGGGTGCTTCTGAGAACCCAGGAGCACAGTGCTCAGAGTCAGGAAAGGCTCCACGATGGGACCAGAGAACTCAGGGGTGGGTTGGCTCGTTCTTGTCACTATTGAACAGGCTGTGTGACACCCCCACCCCTGTGAAGTGTCACTGCCATCTGAAGACTGGAGGCAGGGTGTCCTGTCCCCCACCCCATTCTCCTCTGCCATCTCCTGCCCCAAGTTCCCCTCCCCCACCGGACACCCACACAAACAGAAATGGAGTGATCATTTCTCATTCATTGTTATCTGGTTCATATGCACAACAGTTGCTTAATTTTGGTGGCAATTTTCAGAAAATATTGTCTGTCTCTCTCAGTGAAATAGCCTGTCCAGATGCCCCCTTAAAAAAAAAATCATGAATCTGGAAACAACTCAAAATAACTTGAAAGGAAAGTACTGAGAAATAACTAGGGCTGTCAGTTTCATTCAACTGCCAGTTCTCCAAAGATTTCAGGGCTTCAAATGTTAAAAGTGCCAGATGCTATTATCTGTTATTCATGGTACCATGATGTTCTGCCTTTCCTGAAATCAGTGTAAACTTCCATCTGTACCCTGAAGAATTGCATGGCATGTGTACGCTCCCTAGGCACACATGTATGCTCTGTTCTATCTTACATATTATGCACAGGATAAAATGATTGTTCTCAAAATGAAACTTTAAATATTGGGAAGAAAGCTTCTTGCAAATGCAAGAGATTGATTCTATGCCGGGCACTCTTTAGGAATTCATCCAACGTCAGTGGCTTCTGTACAGAGTTAATCTAAAAACTCTTTCAACGTTGACCACCTCAGCCATAGCACACAGGTTCCCTGCAAACTTCTGGGAGTAGAACGCAAGCAGAGGAATGGGAACAGGGGAGCAGCACACATGAGAGCTTATAGTTTTTTATCTTTATTTTTATATATTTATTTATTTATTTATTTTTGCTGTCCAAGGATTGAACTCAGGACCTTGTGCTTGCCAGGAGAGCACTTATTCTACTGTGCTATCTCCCTGGCCTGACAGTTTATAGCTTTTTGAAGTTATGATATATTTTGAAAGTAATGGGCAAAAAAATTATCCTATGGAAGTATTGTCACATATTAATATGCAGAATGAAATAAAGTATCTTGCTAGCATGACTTCACATGCATTTTAATATAGTAAAGATCTAATCTTTTATAATTGACCATTTGTTTAGAAGTTCCCACAGTCTGCTGCCTTCCATAATGTAGAGTTTCAACCCCAAGTAACAGATACAAGGGGCCAGGGAGACAGCTCAGGGGCACAAGTGCCTGCCTGGCAAGTGTAAGGTCCTGAGTTCAATACCTGGTTCTGGGAAACAAAGAAAGAAACCCTACAAACTTTTATGTATTCCTCTATAAATATACAGGCCCTGTTAGAGACTGTATTTTTATAATAATGAAAATAAGAAAATTACTCTATGCATGCCATTCTGTGAAAAATTCAGCATCTAGAGAGAGCAAAGACTGTGCTATATTGAGGCAGTACTAGCCTTAGCTTTTGTATCTACCTCGAAAACTCCAAGACAGTCCTGAATGAGAGTAGAGATTACTACTCAAGCCAAATCACAATTGTCCCAAACAGAACATCAGACTAAAAGGCTTTAAGATTATAAAATATTTTACTTTAGTGCTCGGCCCTGTAAAATTTTAAAAGGATCAGCTTCTGTCACCCATCTTGCTGTGGGTCCCGTGGAAGCGACATCGTGGCAACAGCTCAGCTGGCTTCCTACTGGGGTGCAATTTTCTCCTGAGTGCTTTTCCCATGGGGATTGAACTTGGGGCCTTTAGAATGTGGTATTTCTGCGGTATTTCTTGCTTTTTCTTTATTTTAGTAATTTTAATGAGAAAGAAATAACAAGGAGACAGTTTCACAACAGGTTAGGAGGACAGTTACAATAATTAATACATTGCATATTGTTGTCTTCACAGTAGTTGTTCAGAGTACAAGATGAAGACTTGGTATCTTGTATAAACACTATTAGTACAAATCTTTTCTCTCATTGAACTAAGCGAAGATAGCTGTATGTATAGTCCCACAGTCCGTAATAGTAGTGGGTTATCAGCAGAACTGGCAATGTCAGAAGCTGTTGACTTGAGCCTTTTACAGCTCAGCATATTAATATGGCTTTGTTTTTTATATCTTGTGGTTAGACTTTTCTGTTGGATGGTTAAGACCAAGTTAAGGACTAAACAACAGAGAGAGAGAGCAAGGTGAGAAGTTAGGAAACACGGGCGAGCAGAACCATGCATTTATACACACAAGGTGGTTGAGACAGTGGCCCGAAGAATCTCCAACAGATTTTTGAAACTAGCAGTTAATTGATAGAATTCTGACCCTGACTGACTATATACGGTAATATATGTGAACCGAGCAACTACACTGAGGATTGCAATGTGTAATACTAAAAATACCTATCGTTCCTATCTTCTAAATGCATACTGCTTCTAAGGTCATATCAATTATTGACAAACTCTCTCTCTCTCTCTCTCTCTCTCTCTCTCTCTCTCTCTCTCTTTCTCTCTCTCTCAAGTAAATATTTGCTTGCTTTCTTTTTTGAGACAGAGTCTCTTGCTAAGCAGCCAAATTGCTCAGGTAGGGCTTGAACTTGCAATCCTCTTGGCCCTGCTCAGGGGACGGTTCCTTCTCTGCTTTTCCAAGGAACACGTAGCACTATAAACAGCACAAAGAAGAGGATCTACCCTGGGTGCTGTTAGTTTTGATCTGAAAATGATCTCATTGTGAGTGGTTTATCAATGTATTTATGTTAGTATAGTAATGCACGAAATAATTGACTTGTTATCTATGTAAGGAGTGAAAGAAATCGCATCTGCCTGAATAAGTTCGGTGTTCAGAATTTTCCTTTGGCTGGGAAAATTCAGCAATTGTTTTCATTACTTTTGAATATGGACTCTGAATTATTAAATTATGCAGTAGCATTTTAATGCCATGTAATTTAAGGAAAATTTACTGGGAGCAGTTCGAAATCGTGAAATCACCTGAAATGGATTAGCATTTTCAAGGTCTAAAATATGTTTTCCTACATTAGTTAATCTAATTTTAATATTAAATGCTCAAAGCGCTGTATTTACTGGATATATCCTTAATAGTCAAAGCAAGCTAATTATCCAATTCAGAAAAATCATTGGGAGTTTTGTGTAGGGCAACACTTGGTAAATAAATGATTTGGAAAGATTAGCGACGCTTCCTTAAGGGTCAACACTAGCGTTAAGCTTAAGAGGCCAGGAGAGCTAGTACTACCCAACAGGAAACTCCATGCAATGAATGAGACTGTCACTCGATGCTGACTTAGTGAAAGGGAAAAGCAAGAGGTGGCGGAGGAGACGGCTATTATCAAGAGAAGTGTATTGTGGCTTCAACTGCTACAGACTGAAATAACTGATTTAGTTTACGATGGCTCATTGATGAAAGCGGTCATGTTGTGAACCTAAACTTCCTTTATTTAAACATCTGTCGGAGTCATTTGCTTTGCACTGTTTTGCATTTTACTGCTGTTGATTGCTGGAGATGTACGGAGCAACCCCTGAGTCACTGGGAAGTGCTCGTTACAGAATGCAACCTAACAGGTGCTGATGTAGTAACTGCACTACGTAGCTCAAGGAACTCCTTGGAAGTTACATTTGCTAAGATGGGAACTTTTAATTTCTCATTTTTTCACTGAGGATATAAAGGTCTATGATAAATTAGCACACACACTCTTTTACTCATGATCTATGCATTTCTTTCTTCTTTCTTTTTTCTTTTTTATGGCTAACTCAGCCTGCCCTGGGTGTGGCCGGCGCAGCATGTAGTGCTGGGAATCTAACCACAGTCCTTGCGGTTGCCTAAGCTTTCCTAAGCCGGCACTTTAGACCGCTGAACCAGCTCACCGGCCCTATGCCTTATTTATTTATTTATTTGTTTGTTTTCAGCTAAAACTTCAGGGGAACTCAGATCTGATTTGTATGACTTCAAATTTAGTAGTGTTTTCAGAGAGAGAGTTCACTAATCATACTCTCTCCTCTCTGTCTCTCTCTCTCTCTGTGTCTGTCTCTGTCTCTGCATGCCTGTCTCTCTCTGTCCATCTATCATCTATCTATCTGTCTGTCTGTCTATCTATCTATCATCTATCTATCTATAATTTCTCTACCTTTTGTCCTCTCACTCTCATTTTTTTTTTTTTTTTTTTAGAAAGACGTAGTAAACTCTCTAGAAAACTTAGAGGAGAAAAAGTTTCCCGGAGAAGCATCTATACCAAGCCCTAAACCCAAACTCCATGCAAGAGATCTCAAAAAAGAGTTGATCACGTAAGTACTGCCCACTACTGTATCCTAAAGCATTATGGAATGAAGAGACCGGATGTCCTAGTTTTGCATAATAATGCTTTGGTTTATATAGTTGACTTTAGCGTCGTTTTAGATCAATTTCCATTAGCCAGAAGTTAAATATCCAACACATTCCTGAACTTATTATACATCGGATTGAACTGAAACTACCTGTTGATTAAAAAGTAAAATAAAATGAAACTGTTTGAAAGGTGTGTGCGTTGGTCAAAGCTGTAAGCTGGAGATCCACCCATGCTGGAGGATCCAAAGCTTGGCTTCCAGGAGTCTAGGGAGGTTGTAAATAACTCTCCACACCTTGCTACTTGGCTTGAGAGTGAAGCCTTCTGCGACATCTCCCGAGGGCTTCTTGGCCCCATACTTGGATCTGACCATTGCATAATGCACACGACAAAGCACCCCAGTCCATCACTGAAAATACATGCAATGACTATGCTTCAATTAAAACTAAAAATGAAATAGACATAGACCAGGCTACCAAAGGGCAGACAGTGACTGAATTAATGAAATGCAGGGAACTATTTTCTGTATGTAAATGTTTAAATATTAATCCATCATGTATATTCAAACATGATGAATTTATGGCTGACAAGTAAAGAACATGTCTTGAAAACAATCACTTGTGAACTCAGGCGCCAGGGTCCATACCTTCTGCCCTGTGTCACTCTATTTAAAATTTTTCACTAAGTATAGATTTAAAAACCTCCTGTGCCCTAGAATCTATTTCTGCTTCTGTTTATAGGTAAACTTCTAAGAAAGGTGCATGACTGAGTTTCCCTCCGGAGTCTGCCAAGCAGACTGTCACTGTCTCCCCTCCACCCCGACCACCTTGCTAGCTAAATTCTCCCTGGACTCCTCTCCTATTCCATTGGTCCTAGATCCCTGTGTCCCCTGTGGACGGGCAGTGGGATCTCACCACGCCGGCCGCGCCTTCCTCTGTGGTCTGTGGTCTTCCCTTGACCTTTGGCTTCCAGGGCCCCTCACCTGGGGGTTCTCTCACTCACTCAATCCCTTCCTGGACTCAGGCACAGCTCCACACCCCAGGGTCCCCCAAAAGTTTGTGATGTCTCAGACCTCAGTCTTGGGACTTCTGTCTTCTATGCACACTCCACAATCTGTACCTTCGCTGGGCCTTCGGGATGCCTACTCACCTGCCCAAGACGACAGTGGCCTCTCCCCTTCCAGCAGACCCTGCGCTTCTTCCCGCCCTTCCCCCTCCCTCCCTCCTTCACTCCCTCCCTCCTCAGCCCCCAACACAGCTGCAGCTCACCCAAAACATGCCATCCCTAGAGCCTCCCAGGTACCCTCTCTCTGCTAGAAGCTCCCCGCCGCCTCACCTCCTGCCCCACCAGCCCACCTTTCCACTCAGACGTCCCTGAACCACGAGACTTCCGCTACTGCAGCAGCTCATCGCAGCCCTGATGCTCCACCCTCTTTCCAGAACTTTCTCTCATCAGCATTCAGCACCATCTAAAGCACATGCAGTAGCCAGGCGCCTTCACCTCTGTCTCCCCCACGGAGGAGGCTGCAGCTGCGCTTCCGCCTTCTCTTCTCCACCTCCTGTTCAGCACCGGGGCTTATTATGTGCGGTCTGCTTCTTACTCCTCACCGCCGGCCCAGAGCCTGGGATAGGGAACCCACCATGATGCCAGTGCTGAGTACGGGGGCCGCAGAGAGCCGGCGCTCGGAATGGTTATTCTTAGTCCAGCGCCGGTGTGTCCTTATCACCGTCTTCACCTGGGGCTTGGTGCCAGCACGCGAGCTTCCACCAAATCCCGTGTCTTTCCAAGAGACCATCAGTGTGAGCCACGGACTTCTTCCCATACGGACCCGTGCACATCTTTGCACAGCTTCTCTTTCTTTCTTTCTTTCTTTCTTTCTTTCTTTCTTTCTTTCTTTCTTTCTTTCTTTTTTCTTTTGCCGGACCAGGGTTCGAACTCACGACCTTGCACTTGTCAGGCAGGCACCTGTGCCATGGAGCTATCTCCCCAGCCCCTCTTTCCACAGGATATTTTTTCAAACAAATCTTCAAAAAGGGAATTTTTTTTGTTTTGTTTTTATTTTTTGAAACTAGATCAGTGGAAGTTACCTGGTCACTGCAGACTAAATGTCATGTAGAAGATTATTAGGAAGCGGTTCCATTTTGAATAATAAAAATGAAGTATAATTTGAAAAAGCCCTAATTGTGCATCATTGTGTGTTCTCAAGCAGAGACCACCTAGGTCACACACATTACAAGCAAGATCCTCATCCCAGACCCGGAATGGCTATCACTTATTCATATGTACCTATGTTAATATAGTTGGTTAATATATTCACATATAACATATTATTAGCATAGCATATGTTATTAACATACAATATATTAATATGTAAAACAATATATTAACATATAATATTCAATATATTTATTTTGTAAAAGTCACACTGCTTTATAGTGATACTCTGTCCTTATGAGCTACTTTATTTTTTTAATAGATAGTTACGCTTTGTTTATCAGAAACTGTTTGGTAAGATTGTTTTATTTTGTCACCCATACTACAATTTGTGTAGTATTCATGTGCCACTTATTGAAGAAATTAACTGGTTTTCTTCCTTTAATTTTGACTTAGTTTCTTTCTTCGTTACTGGGGCTGGAACCTGGGACCTTGCCCTTGCCAGGCCCGCGCCCGTGCCACAGAGCTATCTTTCCCTTCCTCCAATTTTGGCATTCCCACCCCCACACCCTACCTTGATACATCGTCCAACCTGTATTGGCACACACACTTTTCGCTATAGACTTGTAATTGAATCTGGCTATCTGAATTCTAAACAGAAATTTTTGCTACTAGTGTGCAACCAATTCTATGTTTTTTCATCTTTTTCGCTCAATGAAATGTCCACGAATTTTCAGCCAAACAAATGTGCATTTTTACCACATCTCCTAGGAAACTTTCTATACTTCATTTTAAAATTATTGTGTCTTCTTTCCCTGTGTGGGGCACGTGAGTAGAAATAACCAGAAACAGAAAATAGAACAGAATAAAAAGTAAAATAAAATAAGTGCGTCTAGGGAACGCTAGGTGGCGCTGTGGCACGCCAAAGCGGGAAGTAGGGGCCATTAAAAGAAACTCTCTTGCCTCTGAAGATTCCAGTTATTTGATGTTCGAAAAAGATTTCGTTCTGCACTTAATCCGGCACTATCAAGATAACTCAGCTCAAAATTAATCACTACTCATATTGTCTTTATTGTGCTACACGTGTTTTAGCTTCCACCCTTTGCTTTGTGACATCCTTTCTAGGAAAAGGGGCAGAAGAATGACGCCACTCAGATCAAGCCTTGGAACTCTGGCGCCTCTTCGTTATTTTTCATGGTCCGAGCTTTTCAGATTATCTGAAAGTGACTGTAAAATAACTCACAGGGAAAAAAGACTGCAGAGTTCGGGGACCCCACATGTTTCTTTGAAAGGTTAAATTCTGTGTTCTGTTGGGTCTGAACCCACGTAAAACACCAGGCCAGGTATTCTGACGCGAGTAGAAGATTTGTTGGGGGCGTCAAGCAGAATGGCTGCCTGGCGGACCAAGATAGCAGTGAACAAAGCCGGGGCAGGAGACGTTACAGAATCTTTCAGGGAGGGTGATCGTGGGCTGGAGCAGCCGGGGAACAACCAGACCACGAGTTCCGGGGTGAGGTGGAACAGCTAGATTTAGGTCGACATCATCCTTTTTAATTTTATTTACGTCACAAGGGAGCTGAGACCAACATAGATCAAGAGGAAGTGAGCCGAGACCGGAGTACAATGTGGGGCAGGGTTGGGATTGGGGTTAGGTATGTTACCTAGGAAACTGAGGGGAGGAATATTTGGGGCAAGATGCCCTGGGAAGCTAAGAGGAAATGTTAGAGGCAAGGGGACTGGGAAAATTTGAATCCTGACTTATCATGCTCTATATGTATACATCTGCCCTCGCACTAGGGAAGTTGTCAGGGAAAATTAGATGCAGGAGGGACGTCACTGATATTCGCCCTGCTCCCCGATACCTCCGCAAATAGCACTGAGTAGGCTGGGGACAATCTCCGCGCTCCCAGTGAATAACTGTCCAACAGCCGCCTAGAAAATCAAATGCCTGAAATCCCACAGCGTCTACTCGACATGGAGGAAAGACAGCTCAGAACTAGAACTTTGTACTACATTTTTTAAGATATGCAAGAAGACCAGGCCACGGCCAGTTTCTGGGATAAAGAGCAGCTGCAGGGACTCCAGTGGCCTCCCGCCTCTGGCAGAGGGCCTGGGAGGCTATCCTTAGTCTGACTGTGGGGAGGGGCTGTGCTTCTCTGGTCGCAGAGGTGTCTGTGGGCCGTCCTGTTGCTAAAGCGCAATGCCCAATATCCACAGTTTAAAGAAGGAGCTGCAGCCGGACCTGGTGGCGCAGGCCTGTAATCCCAGCACTCAGGAGGCTGAGGCAGAAGGATCGGTGCGAGTTCAAGACCAGCCTGGGCTACCAAAGCGAGCTCAAGGCCAGCCTGAACTGCATAGCAAGACCCTGTCTCAAAAAGACAAAAAAAATAAAATAAAATAAAGAAGGAGCTGCGTAATTTTGCTTGTGGTACCAGGGGATTCAGTGCATGGGTATCTGTCATAGTTACTTTTTACTCATTGCTGGGACAAATACCTGACACCCAAAATGAAGGAAGGAAAGGTTTATTTAGCTCACAGTTCCTGGAGGTTTCTGTTCATACTCGGCTGGCTCCCAGGCTGAGAGGCACATGCATGGCAGAGGGCAGCAGTTCATGGCGGTGGGACAGCAACAATGGCGACAGAGGCAACGGAACAACCGGGGGAGCAGAGAGCGGCCACTGTAGTCTGTCTCTCTGTCTTTCTTTAAATTACATCAGGCTCTGCCTCAGCCTATCTGCCTCAGGCCACACCTATAATTCCCAGCAGTACTCAGACCGATAATCTCATAAGTACCAAAACAGTAACTCATGAGCCAAGTCTCAATCTGTAGAAGTCCCTGCCCCATGACTGCATGAGGTTTTGGGGGGACAACTAGACGTAAACCATAATAGTATCATGGCACAAGAGCAGAACAGACAAGCTCAATCATGAAGCAGGAAAACAGTGCCAGAGCGGAGGGGCCTGGGCCTGGGCAGGCCCAACGCAGCCCTCTCGGACACACCCAGACACACCCAGAAGCGTGCTTTAGGAACGCCCTTAGTGGCTCCCAAGCCAATCAGGCTGATGCGATGAGCTTGGATACCACAGCAGCTTGGGGTCCAGTGGCTCCAGGGCCATACTAACTAAAGTTCTTGCCTACTTCCAGCCTGCCAACAGCTTTCCCACCTAGAATATTCATTTTCATTGGAGTCAAAGATTTTTCTTCTTTTTTTTCTACTGGTGGTGTCTAAAGTTTCTAAAATGAAGATAAGTCGGGCAGACACATCAATGCCTCCAATGGACGTGATTACTATGGACTACCAAGAGGCACTAATACAAAGCTGTAGATGTTTGTTAAGTTATAAGGCTGCTCAAAACTTAGAAAATCGCCATTCTCAGGTCTATCATAAATTGGTGCAAGTCTTTTCCTGCCATCATAGTAAAGCATGAATTTCTGATATTCATTTTTTAAATAATATCAGTACTTTCAAAGAAATACAGCATGGTCAATTATTGATGCAAAATATCCAGGACATACATGTTGATATCATTTTATTTATTTCTGTGGTGCTGGGGATTGAACTCAGGACCCTGTGCTCACCAGACAAGCATTTATTCCACTGAGCTATCTCCCGAGCCCCCAAACTTAAATTAATTGAAGCAAAAAATTGGCTAAGACATTGGAAAACAGAGAGGTAAGGAAGAATTCCATGTGCTACGTTTCGTAGATTTTTAGCTAGTTTGCTGGTGAAGCCAGCGCCAACCCTTAATGCGCTAGCGTCCACGAATTGCATGCAGTGTTAACTCTGGGAGGACCGACTTCCGAGCTGAGGAATCCACGGAGCATGCCTGACGCTAATGATGCGCTTTTCTGTCCCTCAGCTGTCCAACGCCAGGATGCGACGGCAGCGGCCACGTCACTGGGAACTACGCGTCTCACCGCAGGTACCTGTGCGCGGGGCAGGGCGGCGCCGCCCGGTGCCGTGCAGGACTTACCCTCGCCTCTCCTTTGGCCAGAAACGGCTGCTAGAGCAGATTGCAAAGCTGGAGTCCACTTCGGGCTCTGGTCCTGTCCAGCTTCCTGTGAGAATGACAGAGCAGCCCGGGCCATTGGCCCCAGAGCCTTCACCTGGCGGGAATGGCGCCTTGGGTACTGCACGTAGCACTAGAGCTGTTATGCAGGGCAAGGGCCTCAGCGTAGCTTCCTCTGTTCCTTCTCACTACGATTAGCTTCCTTCGGGGCATCAGTGTAAGCTGCCAAGCTTCCCTCACCTGAGGCTGCCATGGGTGTAGACTGTGCCCGCAGCCACTGGGCCATCCATGAAATCTAGAGTTGGAGCGTTTCACTGGGTGATGCCCCTCAGCTAACTAAAAGTGAGTCTGAGCTTGGCAGAAATAAGCAAAGCGCCACAAGTGTGGGCTCAGAGCAGCGCAACCCAATTCAAACCCAGACTTTTGTCCCCAGCCCCCAGGCACTAACGATTCAGCGTGTGCCACACGCTGTGTCTGCATCCGATCTGCACATGTCAGTACTGTACTTTTCGTCCTTTCCCCTCCCGCTGCAGTGTTTCCGGATGTCCGCTAGCAGATAAGACCCTGAAGTCCCTCATGGCTGCAAACTCCCAGGAGCTCAAGTAAGTGTCGGAGGCAGGACCTTGGCCTCCCGGCCTTCGTTCCTCTGGTGAGGGACCCTTGTCCCTGAGTGTCAGTGGGACCAATGAGTAGCAAACTGCAACTCACTAAATGGCAACGAAGCACTCCTTCATGAGAAAGCTCAAACGACAGCAAAAATTGTAACCTAATTAATTTGTTTGCTTTGGAGGCCTTATACAGTACATTATAATAATGTTTAAAAGGAAGTAATTCTAAATGCAATACTTTTTCTGTCAATTCCAGACCTATGAACCATAACAAAGCATTTCCACTCCCTAATTTTAAGCAAATCATGTAGTAGTTCACTTTCTGAGCCTTTACAAGACATACAGCTATCTTTCACTTTTGGACACCAAACATAGTTTTGGTTCATTTCTACCCAGTTATAAGACCTCAAAGAAGCATATAACTTAACACTCATTATTTATTTTATTTTTTTGTTTGTTTCAATTTTTTATTGTTTAAATTTAACAATGGTTGGTTATATTACATATTTTCATCATCAGATCAGTTTAGATTAATACATATAGGTATATAAGATTGATCAAACAATTAAACATTAACCTTTCTAAATCCACATTACTTTTTCTTTTCTTTTCCCCTTTCTTTTCTTTGAAAGATGACATATTGCATATTGTCCTCACAGTCATTCTACAGAGTACAGTGTGTGGGCATGACCCACCTCCCTACTGATGTTGCTTAGAAATAAAAAATAAAAAAGGAAAAGAATATACTTCTGTTTGGACTAAGAGGAAGCAGATACATACACAGTCAAAGGTTTTGCAATTGCAGTGGGCCACCAGTGAAGCTTGTGATGTTGGAGGCTATTGAATCTAAGCCTCCTAAAGTTTATCTCACCAATCTAGCTCTGCGTTTCATGCATTGTAATTAAGGATTTTTTTTTCTTGCTGGGTGGTCAAGGGCAAGTCGAAGCAAGTCCTGTATAACTAAACATTCTTTTTTTTTTTTTTTTTTTTTTTTTTTTTTTTTTTTTTTTTTTTTTTTTTTTTTTTTGTATCTTCCAGGGTCAAATCCCCTCAGGATTAAGTTTGAGACCATATACAGTACTTTGTAGAACTGTTGTTAGTGTCAGCCTTCGGGAATATTTATTTTATTTTCCAATTTTATCAATTTTAGTCCAGAATTTTAGTTTGCTTGTTATCTCATTACATAGCGTATAACCCAAAACTTAAATCCGTTTTATACCCTTGATAATGAACCAACATAAAAGTTTGGAGTTTTACTACCAGAAACAGAAAAGGGACCTGTGAAATATACACTTCTCATCTTACAAGTGTTAAATACACTTTCAGAAATCATGTTATTATCATTTTTCTACATGGAAGCATAGGTAATAACCAATAATTCGCCACTTGAACGGTGAGATCTGTCACAGAATCTTGTTGAATTATCCTAAACTTTTCATTGCTACATCTTAATCA
Source organism: Myocastor coypus (assembly GCA_004027025.1). Lineage (NCBI taxonomy): Eukaryota > Metazoa > Chordata > Mammalia > Rodentia > Myocastoridae > Myocastor > Myocastor coypus. Next base: position 30,361 of record PVJA010015104.1, on the reverse strand, counting down.
TAACTTAAAGCTTTTGGCTCTCTTATGTATTTGCTCTGAAAATTATTTCAAAACAGTGGATCAGGGGGCCAGCCTGATAGCTCAGCAGACTAAAGCACCTGCTAAGGCAGGGTTCAGCGGCTGGGGTTTGATCCCTTGCGTGCCGTGCTGGCCCCATATGTGGGGTGCAGTGAGACTGTGACTGAGACTGGGCGTGGTGGCGCACACCTGCCATCTCAGTGCTCAGGACGCTGTAAACGGGAGACTCACTACAAGTCCAGGCTACACAGTGAGACCCTGTTCACCCTGTAGACCTTGTCCTAAATACAACAAACAAACAAACAAACAAACAAGTAAAAATAGTAGATCATATGTTGGAATCATGTAGACTTAGAGATCCTTCAACTATTTAGCGTTTGTGTTTAGTACCAATATCAAATGAACAATATTTTAGGTTTTTTATATAAGACAGAAGATATTTCATTGGTCTCTTGTTTGGATACTCAAGAAAAAAATCTCTCTCTCTCTCTCTCTCTCTCTCTCTCTCTCTCTCTCTTTCTCTCTCAAAAAAACGAACCCAGCTATGTAGCACAGGTGTTTCCACAATTACAATATGCTGGCAAAACACCACCCCACTAAAACTCATTAATAGAGAAAGATAAGCATGCAAGGTCTCCTACCATAGAGAATGTGCATTACGTCTGTAAACAGTTAATTAAGTACTTATTGCGGGTTTCTCCCATTAGCTAGAAGACAAGCGTCATTTTCTCTGTCATTCTGTGCCCATGGATTAGAAGCAAAAGTCTTCTAGAAAAGTTATAGGGAATTTACTTGTACCAGGAATAGAATTCAGGACCCTATACTGCCAGGCACATACTGGGCCACTGAGCTATAGCTCAGGCAATAGAGACTAAATTTAAGAGGAGAGTATTCACGCTTTTCTTTAGATTATTGTTAACCCTTTGTCCCCTGGAGCCCCCATACGGGCAGAAGGGAGCATAATGCTAAATAACAAATGAAGGGGATCTATACAAAAACCTTCAGAAAACAAATAGCTTGTGATGACCCCTGATTTTATTTATGTTGGAGATTTTTAATAAGCAATAAAAAGATGACTATCTTTATAAACTTTTGAAGTGCACTTTGAAAGACATTCCTACACAGCATTCCAAGTAGAAGAGTATTTCTCCTCCTTTTTATCTATTTATTCCAAGCGTCATACTTTATTATTCATTACTCGTGTAACAGTTAGGGTTAGACTGTCACAAAGACCAGCTGATTGAGGGTAGGGGACAGGAGAAAACAAGTGGGATTGTTTAAGCTCTCTGATAATCGGATCCAAGATGAAGACTTCTTCAATTCACATTGACCTCTGCGTTCACAGGAAACTGATGAATTGTCATGGTAGGATTGCATTATCAGAGAAAATAAATTATTCATGGAGACGATCTGGAAAAATGTTCTTGTTACATGAGAGATAAGAACTTCACGTGAGGGAGACAAGCTCAACACTAAGTTGTGGGCTGCCTTTCTGGTACTTTCCAATTAAGATTAAAAAAAAGAATGTATAATACATAGCAACTGATATTTTGTCTACCCATCATCCCATGACAGTTTCATAGCTTAGATTTTTTTCTAAAAAAATAGGTTCTTAACTAAAAGCTACTCATATGTCAGCAAAAAAAAAAAAAAAAGGCAAAGAAAATTACCACCCAAAGCAGCTGGTTCTGTCCACTTCCATTACATGTTGTGACACCCTGACCTTATGACCCACGCACTGTCCCTGTGTTTTCTAGGTGTCCAACCCCAGGCTGCGATGGTTCAGGTCATGTGACCGGAAACTATGCTTCCCACAGAAGGTAGGCTTCGCCCACGGGGAGGTGGAAGCCTGTGTGTCCGCACGCAGCGAGGTCACAAGATGTGCTCGCGTCTTTCCGTTCTGTCTTTTAGCTTGTCGGGCTGCCCTCGGGCGAGGAAAGGTGGTGTCAAGATGACCCCGACGAAGGAAGAAAAAGAAGACCCTGAGCTTAAGTGAGTACATGACCAGAAGTATCAGGGGCTGCTGTGCTATGCTGGCTGAGGGGGTGAAGATGGATTTGGGGTGCAGTAGAACCTGAGAGGACAGAGACCCTATCCAGCATCAAGCCCCTGATGGTCACCCTTTTACCAGTTCTTTTTAGAGAATGCAGCATTCGGGAAGTGCTATAGAATAGCACAGAGACTAGATTTATTGATTTATTATTATTATTGTGACCAGTTCGGCCTACCCTGGGATTGGGGCTGGTGCAGCATGTGGTGCCGGGAATCAAACTACGGTCCCTGCTAATGCCTAAGCTTGCCTAAGCAGATGCTTTAGACTAGGCCATCTCACCAGCCCCTAGAATTTTATATATAGGTGAAATTTTACCTAAGTTGAATTTCTTCCTTCTAAGAAATATGCTACCAAGGCTTGTATAACGTACGTGCTATAGATGAAGAAATATAAATTATTTTCTCTAGAGCATTTCTAAATGGAGTATTTAAACAATTGCACACCAACACTGTAGCGCCACGAGTGTTGCCCATGTGGTACTGATCCAAGTCACTAGCCTGTTGTGCTCCGTGACTTCGTCTACAAACAGGGCGGTGTAGTGCTTATATGAGCGACTCTGAGCCTAAAAAGTGTAAATATGAATTTGACTCCAAAAACGTATCGGTGAATCAGCTGTGTCTTAGGAACCTTATTTTTCCTGGGGTAACACCTCTCTACCCAGTGCGTACGCACTGACTATTAAAAGAGATCATGAAAACTGACCTCTGAACCATTGCCGATACTGAAATGACGTCATTTTGTGACATGTGATAGCAACTCCATAATTTCATGACTTACCCGCTAAATAGGATGGGACGTTTCTGCCTTTTTCCCAGCTGGTGACATCTCTACTCTGTCCCTCTAGATGTCCTGTAATAGGATGTGATGGCCAAGGTCACATATCAGGTAAATACACGTCGCATCGCACTGCTTCGGGCTGTCCCCTGGCCGCCAAGAGACAGAAGGAGAATCCTCTCAACGGGACTCCTCTCTCCTGGAAACTTAACAAGCAGGAGCTGCCCCACTGTCCCCTGCCAGGCTGCAATGGGCTGGGCCATGTAAATAATGTTTTTGTCACGCACAGAAGGTAACAATTGTTCTTTGCCATTTTGTTCTGCTGTTGTGATTGGTTGTCACCTGGATTGCTCTGAGGGTAGGGCAGTTAAAGTCTCCAAAATGTTATTGATGATATGCTTTTGATACAATACGGATTCTTGCTAAGTAGATATTTGACTCAACCAAATAACAAAAAAATGACGTTGTAGCTCTCAAAATTTCCTACGTGGTTCTCAAGCACTCTAGAGATTGCACTGTGTGTGGTTGTTTTGTATTCTAAAATATTGTGTGCGGTGCTATTTTAAAATGAATACAGCTCTCTCTTTTGATGGTCTCTTCAGTTCCAAGTGGTGCTATCTGCTCTATTTTGGTATGTAATCGTAAACTCCCGCAGGACCTGCCAGTGTCCTTCCCTCCCTTTGTGAATTGGCTGAATTTCAGGCAAAAATTGTAGTTATTTTGCTGCTAGGAAGGTCAGGCTTATTCTCAGCAAGGAAAAGGCACTGGGACTGCCCAGTGTAGCGAGGGCAGAGGAGACCAGAAGGCCTTCTCGGAGCCTCAAGGAAACTTGATTGCTGAGTGCTGTGTACCTCAGCCAAGCCCCTAGTGGGCGGGAGCCGCCTTTCCCCAGGCTTGGCTTTACATTCTACCTAAAGGCTTCGTGTTTTTCCCACCCCGGAGCCCTTTCTCTTTCCATGAACTCGTGTTCATCACTCAGGTTTAAACTTCAGTGACGCTGCACAGCTGTAAGCTCAGCACCCCGGGAGCAAGAGGCAGAGAGACCACAGATTTGAGCCCAGCCCGAATAGTTTAATAACTTAGTAAGACCCTGTCTCAAAGTTTAAAAAAATGTGGGAGTTGCATTCTTGGGGTTATCCGTGTCACAGAATAAAAAAAATAAAATAACCTAGGGACGCTCCAGGAAAACGTTGATGTTTTCTGTATGAGGCCCGCACAAAGACAGTGAAGTTAGGGTACTGTGATAGCTCATTTCTAAGACAGAGACGGGAAGAATCAGAACATGAACCCTTCTGAGGCTGGCTGTCCTCAAAACGTGCCTATTAAGAAAACATGCATCTTTCAAATGGTTTATTTTTCATGGCTTTTGGTGCAAGCTCGTATCCACCATTGCCTTGCAGTTTTCTTTAGAATTTAAGAGCTGGGGAAATAGCTCAGTGGGTTAAGCACCTGCCTGCCTGGCAAGCACAAGAATCTGGGTTGGATCCTGGTATCGCATGCCGTGTTATCCACCAAGTCAGAGTATGGTGGCACATGCCTATAATCCAGTGCTTGGGAGGCTGAGACAGGAGGATCACTGCCAGTCCGAGCTGCATAGTGAGGCCCTGTACCAGATAGATGGATAGGTAGATAGATAGATAGATAGATAGATAGATAGATAGATAATGACTAGGTAAATAAATAGCATTTAGAGGATTATTTCATGTTCAGGAACAGCAGTGCATATCAAAAGTATGCCCTACATTGTGTCACTTGCCATTTGGCTTAAAAAGGCAAATGAGGAAATGACTTCATGTTGCTTTCCTGTACCTTAATAAAATTGCCTATTGGGCAAAGCCGCACAAGGTGAACCTTTCTGCCTTTTCAATACAGTATCCATACCTGGAAGGTTACAACCCGAGCCTGGCAAATCTCAAGTTCAATGGGAAAAAGAACTTTGAAATATCTTTCCTGCTCACTTTTTTTTTTTTTAAATTTAAGATTTGTTTTACCCAGTACCATAAAACATAATATAAAATAAAATTTGTTTTATATCCAGAAGAATATAACTACCCTGAAATATGCAAACTTGTATCAAGCAGCATTTTTGAAATCCAACCCCTCCCACTGTAACTTAGTCGTGCACTTTGGTTCTCAAACATGTAATTGGAGAAGGCATGGAATTGCTTCATTAACTTGACACAATAGCTTCTCAACCTAGAACTGTGCTACAAGGGGTCTAAACAAAGTAGAACCATTGGGCTAATCGGGGAGGGGGCTTTCAAGCAACGTTATCACCCATTGATTTACAAACAGCCTCACTACAGGACCATTAAAACTCCATCTTACCCAGTGCATTTCTCCCACACGTAACCCAAGTTCTGAGAACACATATGTGACAATAAAGACCAACTTGTGCCTACTCCTTAGAAAAGACTATAATCGTGAATCAGAATCATGGTGGACAGAAGCTTACTGCGCGGAGGCACCGTTCTGAGTTCAGTCTCTGTCTTCCTTTTTTTTTTTTTCTTCCTATATAAGATAATTCACCACTTGCCAAATCTCAAGAAGCTACTCACCATCTATCATATTCCCCGTTACTATTTATCAGGTGTTATGCGACTATTTCTCACATTTCATAGAATCTTATTGTAGCCTAACTTACTCTTCTCTAAAAAGACAGTGACTCCCATTTATTAAGGGCTTGGCTCCAGAAATACTTTCTTCTATTGTACACGGCACCACACACTTGGGGTTGACATGATGGCCTTCTGTGGGAAGCAATATTTTCAATGGCTGCTTATGGTCACTTTCATTTTGATCGAAAATTTGTTTATGCAAAGACATCACAAAAGTGGAAAAGAATGAATGGCCACTCGGACCAGCAAAGCTGTCTGACCCTAGCTGATGGGAACAAGGTTTTGTTCAATGCTGTTAGTATCACACTGGTACAATTTACATAAAAGAGGTGACATTAAAGGAAAGAAGCCTGCTGAGGAGGTCAAAGATTCAACAAACAGGGCCAGGAGTGCCCTCCAAGGATAATAGATGCCTCGGATGTTCGGTCTAAACACCCGGTGGCAGCTTCCATTATTCTCCTTTCGGGCTGGAGATTTTGTTTTAAATGAAAAAGGTTTTAATGGTTAAAGAATTTGACGCATTCCCATATTCAGACTGAATGTACTGTAGGAAGAATGGTGAGGAACTCCGGACTTCGGCTGAGCCATCACTCCAGGGCAGACCACACGTTGGACGAAAACAGGAAGAGTGAGGCTTTCTTTTTCGTGGAATTCTGAGCAGCCAGGAGGAGCCCTTATTCATAATCTACATGTACAATTTTCTGCTTACAGAACATAAAGTGGCCACCATGAACAGGGAGGCACTTTTACAAATGCCGCAGAGTAGCATTCTCCAACAGAGTGGATTAGATCATGGCAGTGTAGCAGCCCTGAGTGTTTGTCCTTCAGTTCAAGGAAAAAAGCAGAAAACATCGTCCATTACCTGAAAGGCTTTTGCCTTTGCCTTGATAGATATTTATTGGTTATTTTCTACAATAAGCCCATGGCTTATGACATAATTAATAGATACACAAAAACATCAATAACAGGTGGTGAATGAAACTTTCTAAGTTTTTGTAATAAGCAACATGCAGTTCACGTGTTAGTGTCATTCTGCATTCACAGCCTCTCTGGATGTCCCCTCAACGCACAAGCTATCAAGAAGGGCAAGGTCTCCGAGGAGCTGATGACCATCAAGCTCAAGGCAACCGGGGGTGAGTGTCCATCTCCACTGAAGCTGAGACATAGCTTTGTGAAGGCTCTGAGACTTAGCACATGTAGAGGGCATGTCCGTGCTCCACATATGTGCTGCCTGCAGTGTGTAATTTTAACACATGAGAGGAGAGATCTCCTGGGATTTTAGCATCAACAGAAAACTCATGTGAGAATCAATTTCTTGAGGCTTTCACTTTTCTTCTTCTTCTTCTTCTTCTTCTTCTTCTTCTTCTTCTTCTTCTTCTTCTTCTTCTTCTTCTTCTTCTTCTTCTTCTTCTCCTTCTGCTTCTTCTTCTTCTCCTTCTGCTTCTCCTCCTCCTTTTCCTCCTCCTCTTCTTCCTCCTCCTCTTCCTCTTCCTTTTCTCCTTCTCCTTCCTCTTCTTATGCAGTGCTAGAAATTGAACTCAGAGCCTCCACAAGTGCTGTACCTTTGCACCACATCCCCAGGCCCTCTTCATCCCTGGTTAATAAGAATCCTTAACAAAGAAACCAGGAAACAGTATTGTGGGGACACACAGAAATTGCATGCATTCTCCAGTTTAGACAATGACAGTTCTGTGTGTGTGTGTGTGTGTGTGTGTGTGTGTGTGCACGTGCACTCTTGCTCTAAGTTGTCCTGCAAATTTCAGAAACTCAATTTCTCACATGTATATTAGAACCTTTAGATACTGCTCTTCTATACTCAAAAGAATATTTGATGACTCTGCATGTATTACACCCAGTCCCCAATCTTCACGTCCTTACACGTCTCCCTAGGCCAAGTCCCTTTCCAAGGCCAAGCCGCCGGCGCACAGTTTCTGGGCTCCAGTGTGGCTGCGCCCCTCTGTCACTGGTCCTCTGGTGCCCTCGTGTTGAGTGCTATCCCACGCCCATCAATGACCTGCCCGCAGCTTGCGGGGCATCAGGTCTCAGCTACCACTTTGCCTCAGCAACTGTATTTCACGTTGAAGTCTTTGGCGCGTGACTAAAACTAGAGAGAGTTTTCCATTTAGCTTTGTTTTTTGTTTTCTTTTGGTGCTGGGCATCAAACCCAAGGCCCTTTCCACACCAGGCGCTTTCATCGCTGCTCTGCTGTAGCTCCCAGCCCAAGCTGAGGACTTTCTGCCGCTGCCATCTGATTTCTCCGAAAGACCGACTCTTTCCTTTCAGTGTGAGCATGAGGGGTTTCCCCAGTTACTGAGGAAGGATCTCCCTGTGTTGTCTATGTTGCATAGGCCGGCCTCGAACTCTGGGTTCTCCTGGGCTCCTCCTGCCTCAGCCTCCAGGATAGCTGGCGCAGCAGTTTTGCTCTGGAGATTTAGGAAGAAGGCATGCAGCACCTCAGAGAGGAGGACCCGTCCAGTTTGCCACTGTCACCTTGCAAATCCCTTCACTGTGACCCTTGGTAGGGATCTATTGTCCCCTTCCGCTTACTGCTAGAAGCCAGGAAAGATGACACCCGTGGGGGAGGAGTAAACTCCCCGGATGTTGGGACAAAGCCAGTGTCCTCCAGGCCCTCCAACATGGGGGTCTCGGCAAATGGCCTTTCCTCGATGCTTTGCTTGCTGCTTGGAGTTACTCACCCGTCCTCCAACGCCTGTGTGTATCGTCACCAACCCTGGGACAGCTTAGTGTGCGCTTGTTTATACATCTCCTCAATTCAAACAGTACTCAAAGGGCAAGAGTGAGAAGCCACAGAAAAGAAAGCTACTTAAAGATTAATTCAAACAAGTACAGAGTAAAATCAACAGAAAGCAAGCAGGACAGGAGAACTCGGGGGATTACAGGAAACGTGCAGCCCACGCCATTTCCCGCTCAGTAAATAAAGACCTCAAACCTGACCCCGCTTTTTAGAAGTCAAAACAAGAGGTGTAATTGCTGCCTGCATCTCACTGCGGCAAGTAAACGCACAGCAAACAAGCCGCTTTCTAGAAGCGACTGCGTGGAGGACACATTGCCTGAGTCCCCGGTAAGGGAAGATTAACAACACCTGCTCCAAAGTAGCAATCGCAGGGCCGCTCTTAAAAGACAACACGTAAGCCAGGGCAGAGCACCAGATTACAGTCGCCGCACCTGTTTTCTCACAGACCGCTGCTAGTTCTTCACAGTGCAGTGGGCTGTGTGCAGGAGGAGAGGGCCGGCCCTCCGTGCGCTGCCGCGCTTGTCCCCAGGAGCAGCCTTCCCGCTCCTGCCAGCTGGTGAGGCAGTGTGTCCTAGGTGACGCGCTATTGCTTCGCAGGCGTCGTCTCTGCTCACTGCCGTAGTAACGAGAGCGACTGGATTTATTTTCTTCTAAATAGAAAAGTAAAGTTTTATTCTGTAAAATATACAAGTAGGCATTTTCTGAAGAAATCCCATTGATGGCTGGGCTAGGGAGATAGTTCGGCAGTCTAAAAGCCCGCAGGGGCAAGCGCAAGGACCCGGGTTCGATCCCTGGAGCTGCATGCCTTGCTGGGCTTGAAACTGGGCCTGCTGACACACACGTGTAATCCCAGCAGTGGGGAGACTGAGGCAGGAAGGTCTCTTTGAGTCTGAGCTCTGTAGCAAGGCCCTGTACCAAAAAGAAGAGATTTTAAAAAGTTCATTTTTTAAAAAAAGAAATCCCAATTGCGTTTGTTTATAATACGATAGAATTATTTTGTTTGTATATAAAAATTATTGCAACTCCTCTCCTTAACTGGGTATAGATGTATGCATCACTCATCAAATTCTATGAAATAGAAAACTATTCTAAGTCACAGAACCACTAATTATACAAATCAAGCTCAGATTGGTACCAAGAAAAACTCTGAATTACTGAATGGACAGGTTGTACTCTCTTGGTATTCTGTGAATGGATTCTGTATTTAAAAACAGAATTATTAAGACATAAACTATTTGTGGAAATTATTTTTCTTGATCAGTGATGACACCCACCCAGTGTAACATCCCATGTTAAGTGCGCAGGGTAAACAGGCATCAGTGTGTCTTTTTGTTGCTATTTCCCAAACTAAATGTCCGCGAACAAAGGGGCACTTCAGCAACAGCCCTGTGTCTGAGTATCACGCATCCCCAGAGTCTTGCACATGTCTGAACCTGAAGTAGTGTATGGATATCTGCAGCGAGGTTTAATGCCATGTGTACAATGATCGCTTTAATTCACACATTTATAGAGCCAGAAGGATGAAAAACCAAGAATGAGAGCTACTTAACAATTGGCTCAAGTAAGACAGAAAGCAAATGAAAGCATGCAGGCTATAGAACATATGCAAACTTAAAACGTTTCCTAGGTAGGAATACCTGTCGTCAAGTTTAGTAGTTCAATTAGGCATGGTGACAGATTTAAAAGAACTTAATACAATAGAACAATTACAACAATGTAATTAACACCAGTGACTTGAAATGCCTTACTTCTGGCATTTCCCTTTAATCTCGTGTGTTGTGGGGAGCTGAGGCCCCAGAAAGCAAAGCTGCAGGAAGGGGGGCTGCTCTGTATTGAAGGCGCAGAACTCGTACTCTGGAGCTTGTGTTCAAGTCCCAGCTCCACGGCTTGCGTGGTTCACTTAGAGCGCCTCAGTTTTCCTGTCTGTGGAATGAGGTAATAAAAGTTTCTACCTCATGTGCTTTTAGAGGGCTCGAATAAGGCCCTGAGTGGAAGCGGAAAGTATAACTCCAATGACAGGGCCTCCTTTTAAATGTCAACTGCCTCACTGAAGGAGAGCCAGGCCCCTAGGAGGCTGTGCGTATGGGCAGACGGGTGTGGTAGTGGAGGCAGACCAGGTAATTTCAAGAAATTGCAGAGGTTGACTGGATTTGATCTTGTGGTAAAAGTACCTACCCAAGCCCCAGAAATCATAACAAAAACACTAATCACTCATTTATTGATTTGAATAAATTCGCAGAGAGCCTGGAGAGCCTGTGGTGTTTCTGACTGGATAACCCATCCCCCCATGGAACCCTCCCAGCAGCCCCGATGTGTGTTGTGTCTGGGCATCTTCCACATGGCGCCGACTTATTCCTCAAGCTTTGTTTTTGTTAGTCAGCTTTCCTTTACTGTAACAAAATACCCAACATAATTTATGAAGAAACTAAATTTACATTGGCTTGCGGATTGGGAAGTTCCAGTCTGAAAGCTGTTGGCCCTCCGTTTTAGGCCTGAGGCAGCACATCCGGGCAGTGTGCATGGCAGAGCAAGGCCTCACTCGTGGCCAGAAGGCAGAGAGAGACAGAGAGGGGAGCAGGAGGGATCCCCACCCTGCCACGCACGGGCGGCCTTTTTAGGGACATTGAAAATCTCAGCTACAGAAACTTTCTTCCTTGACACCGGACGTCAGGAAGTGTCATCCTAGCCGAAGCCCCATGTCAGTGAGCCTACCCCTGGCTTACGGAGTCTTCTCACAGGCGAGGGTGGGAAGACTGTGAGTCCCGCCTGGCCTTTGCAGTGAGTTCGAGGCTAGCCCGGACTACATAACGAGACCTTGTCTCAAACATTTTTAGGAATGTTTGAGGTAGCCTTCCGTAAGCTATCTCAAACTCAACTTTCATTTCTCCTGCTGTGAGTTGCTGCCCTGCAGTGTTTGCATTGCTGAGAGAGCCCTGCCCGAGTCCTTGCACCAGAAAACCAGCCGCCGTCCCTAAGTCCCTCTTCCTCTCTCCGCCACTCGCTGCCAACCCCAGGCCTTGCAGGCTCTGCTTGCAAGCCACACCTTGGGTACGTCTCCTTCTCTGCATCCCCAGTGCCTCTGTGCTGGTGCTCGGGCCGTGAGCCCTCGCCAGGACCCAGCAGTGACCCTGAGCTGCCCTTCGGCCATCTGGGCTGCCCTCCAGCTCCTGGATGCGAGTCAGACTCACGACCTTGCACTTCTCAGGCAGGCACTTGTGCCACAGAGCTATCTCCCCAGCCCCTCTTTCTTACTTTCGTTTTCTGGTACTAGGGATCAAACTCTTGCGAGGCAGGTACTTAATATCTGTGAGCTACCTTCCAGCCCTTCTTCCATTTCCTTCCTTTGTTCCTTGCCCTCTTACTCCTCCTCCCCCTCCTCTCTCTTTCTCTGTCTCTGTCTCTCTCTGTCTCTGTCTCTATGTCTCTGTCTCTGTCTCTCTCTCTCTCCCCCTCCCTCTCTCCCTCCCTCTCTCTCTTTCCCCCACCCCATTTTCTCTTCTGGTCATACTGTGGACTGAATCCATGTCCTTCACACTGAGCCATTTCTTGAGACAGTTGCTGAGACCAGGTTTGAACTTGTAATCCTTCGGCCTCAGCCTGCCAGGCTGCTGAGATCAGAGGACTGCAGCACCAGGACCTGCTAGGCAGCTACTTTCAGTAAGGCAGTACTACTTACAAAATAGCCGCCTGCTTTGTCACACTATACAAGACCTTTCGGGCCTCCCTTTCCTCTTTACACCGCGTCATGCAGAACACCTGCCCTGTTTCAGGAGGACGCAGCTGGTTACCAAGGGAGGCTTGGGGCCCGGGGCTGCATCGTCACGTGGCAGGGGCTGTTGCTTCATGGAGCACAGCAAGCGTCCTTGCTTGGGCCTGCCTTCTGCTTCTCACGAAGCCACTAATGCCCCCCAGGGGCCCACGTTGGGCCTGCCTCTAACCCTAATTACCCTCCAAAGGCCCCACCTCCAAGTGCCACGACATTTCAGATCTGGAAATCCAATTTTCAACACCCAGCTAGTGAGGGACACATGCGGTCTATAGCAGTACTTAAAGGCTACTTTCTCAGGGGCATAACCACTCTCTCGCAACCCTGCCCTCAGGGAGCTGACCTTATTCACCCTGAATACCACAGTGGGCGTGGGTCCTTCTTCAGTGGCAGTACTGGTTCATGCTCTTTCTCTTGAATTTCTGAGCTTATTTGTGGCCCTGCGTATACCATCCATGACGTTAGCTGCCCTTGCCAGCCTCCTCCTCCTAGACTGCTTGAAGCACGTGCACATCCCTGTAAAGCACGGGTGGGGCAGTCCCGGCCTCTCCCTGGGCACCTTCACGCCACCGAGCACACTGAATTTTGCTGCATGTGTGCTCACAGCAGAGGGAAACACTGAAGCCAGAGAAGTTAAGCAAGTTGCCCGCACTGAAGAGCAAGAGCCAGACGTGTTCTGTCCTCTACATTTCTTGCATCGCCCACCTCAGGCCCCAGGGGAGCCCCAAGGCGTCCTGCACCCTGTCTTACCCGCCGGCACCAGCACCGCAGCTCCTCCTCTGCTCAGGGCTCCTGAGCTCCAGCTCAGCTCTGTGGGCACCGGCAGAGCCCCCTTCCGGCTCGGCATCCACACAGCACATGCGGAGAGAGAGCAGTGAACTGGGCTTTAGCACCCGCTCTGCTGCGGAGCCAGAGGGAGATTATTGTCACAGCTGCCGGCGATTCCTGATGTCTTCTCTCAGCCCCTGAGGCCCAGTGTCTCCATGTGGGAAGGGCTTACCGGGACATGGTGTGTGGCAGGGGTAGACCAGGACAGCGTGTGGCGTGTCCGGGGCACCACATGATGTCACGGAGCCACCTTAAACAGCGGTGCTTTCTTCCTTCTTTCTTACAAAGAATTAAACCTTCTAACTCCTCTTACCTGCTTTTTCAGAAACTGGTGTAGACATAGTTCGGGCAAAACCATCTCAAATTAAAGCCTCGCTTTCCGTGATCAAAGCGCACGTTCGGTGTAAAGCCACTCGGGGCTGCCGCTGTCTCCTGTTTTCTCATTGAACTGAGACCCCTGACTCTTCGCAGGTGTTGACAGTGAGGAAGAAATGCGTCACTTGGATGAAGAAATCAAGGAGCTGAACGAATCCAACCTCAAGATTGAAGCCGACATGATAAAGCTTCAAACTCAGGTAAAACTTAATGAGCTCACTTTTTATTTTATTTACTTACTTATTTATTTATTTTGTCCTTTTGAGACAAGGTCTCGCTATGCAGTTCAGACTGACCTTGAGCTCACTTTTGTAGCCCAGGCTGGTCCTCCTGCCTCAGCCTCCCAAGTGCTGGGATTACAGGCCTGCGCCACCACGCCTGGTCTCAGTTTACTTTAAAGTAATAGATGATCATAATCTTTTGTGGAAGTAAAATGTTGAATTTCCTAAACCTTGGGTCTGAAAGTATCTGGTGTCATCGAGGGGCGCAATGGAAAGTCCCTACTACACGAGCCTTGTCAGCCTTTGAGTGCAGGGATCTTCCTGCGTCACTGGTTTGATAGTTGTGTGTAGTTATTCATGATTCTGCCCTGGTTATTTGAAGACTTTGTTAGCAAATAAGCAGATCGCCCTGCTATGAAAGTGTCTCACGGTGCACACAGCGCTTTAGAGATACTCATGAGTTTGAGTCCTTAGTTCTTTTTTTTTTTTTTTTTTTTTTTTGTGGGACCAGGGTTTGAACTCACGACCTTGCACTTGCCCAGCAGGCACTTGTGCCTCGGAGCTATCTCCCCAGCCCCTTGAGTCCTTAGTTCTATCCAGAATTTAAACAAAATATCGCGATTTAAAAACAAATTTTGCAACACAGTTTGCAACATGCATATCAGTCTTTGTTAGAGACTCGTCTTACTGAACGTTTCAAAGAAGTTACCCAGAAAAATCTAAGCCATTTCTCAATGCCACATTCTCCAAAGTGACTGCCTCTTGTCCATGCAAGTGACACTTAGAAGTTTAGTCCAAGAGTTCGGAAACATTAATAATAATTAGTTACCAAGTCAGAAGGCAAAGAGCAAGACCACCTGGGAGTCCTCGGGTCCTCTCTCTCACCTAAGTGGGGGGCTCTGCCACCATGGTTACCAACGCCTCAGGGCTCAGCTTGGCAGCGTAAGACAGGGTGGGCCGTGGGAAATGCAGCTTCGTTTCCTCACTGAGCAGCGCAGCCCCTCGCAGTCTTCTACTCGTGACCGCACGGCCCGCAGCAATCATCCAGTGCTCGGGTCCGGAGGCCATGGGAACTCCTCTTGGGAAAACTTAGCAAAGAATGCAAAACCTCCGCCCTTACGGAGAGGGAGATCAAAAAGGAGTCAGCCGATAAACAGAAGTGTCGTCTGTACACCGCACACCCCTCCGTGGTGCACAGGGTGAGGAACAGGTGACTGGAGGTCAGTAGTGACTAGGACAGCCAGCCTGCAGAAACGACCCAGCAAAGCCTAGGCGTGAAAGGAGCTAATCAAACAGGCATGGGGAAGAATGCGGGATGCAGAAAGTTCACCCAGCGCCAGTCCCTGGAGGTGAAAACCTGGAGATCGGGGAGTAGCAGAAGGGAGGGAGGGCATCTGGGGCGAGCAAGCTGGGCGTGGGCGAGTCACAGGCCAGGTCCAGGAAGTGGCCACCCATTGCTCACAGGGCTGTGCCGGACCAGGGCATGGGCTGCCGTGCCTGTGGCAGAGCGCAGAGCGGTGGTGGGACTTCGGGCTCATGGGTGGAGCCATCGTGCTTGACTTCCGTGCTGACTGTGCTAAAGATGCTCACTATGGAAGGGGGGGGAGGTTCCGGGGCAGAGGCAGACACAGGCCACCTGGGACGCAGTGGTGCACACGGGGGAGAGTGGTGGCCCCATCTGGGAGGTGTTGAAGGAGACACCAGTGGATGGGGGGGAGACAGGCGGCGGGGGGAGACAGAGAGACGGGGGAGAGAGAGAAATAGAGAGACAGAGCGAGACAGAGAGACAGGGGGAGAGAGAGAAACAGACAGAAAGAGAAAGACAGAGACAGAGAGACAAATAGAGACAGAGAGACAGAGACAGAAGGAAACAGACATAGGAAGAAACAGAGATATAGGTAGACAGACACAGAAAGAGACAGGAAGAGAGAGAGAGAGAAAAGAAAGAGAAACAGACACACAGAGACAGGTAGACAGAGACAGAGACAGAGACAGAGGAGAGAGATATACAGGGAGAGACAGAAACAGTGACAGCAGCGCCAGCAGCAGCAGCGCCAGGACGTCTGGGTGACAGTCGGTGCCCTGGGCTGCGAGAGGAGCAGTTTGGGGCGGTAGCTGAGGTCTGCTGCGGGCCACTGAGTACCCCCAGGGGCCCACGAGGCGCATCTGGACCTGCAGCGTGTGCAGAGGTCTGGGCCGAGGGCGGCAGGGTGCGGCCCCCTCCCGTGCGCGCTCCACCCTCGGCCACACCCTGCCCAGCGCGGCTCTCACCCTCCCAGGCCATTTCGGTTCCAGATCACGTCCATGGAGAGCAACCTGAAGACCATCGAGGCGGAGAACAAGCTCATCGAGCAGAGCAACGAGAGCCTGCTGCGGGAGCTGGCCGGCCTGAGCCAGGCGCTCATCTCCAGCCTCGCGGACATCCAGCTGCCTCAGATGGTGAGTCGGCCGCGGCCCAGGCATGAGCGGCTGTCCCTCAGCTCACACGGGGCCAGCTGCGAGGGGCCTGCCAGCAGCTAGCGCGGCTCCTTGGTGCTCCCTGGGGCAACCCTCCCCTCCGCTGGGAGGCACAGTCCTTGAGACTGTACGGAGGCCAAGGACGTTCCTAAAGGCGAAGGTCACTTAAGGATGAAGGTGTGCCAGGCCAAGGGGGCTGCGTGTGTATGTGCTCAGCCACTCAGGAGGCCGAGGCAGGAGCACTGCAAGTTCAAAGCCTGCTTGGGCAACTTAAGGGAACCCAAAAGAAAGGAAGAAAAAAAAAAAAAAAGAGGGAAAGAGGAAAGGAAGAGAGAGACAGACAGAGACAGAGGAGAGAGAGACAGACAGACAGAGACAGAGGGGAGAGATAGGCAGACAGACAGAGACGGAGACAGAAGGGAGAGAGACAGGCAGACACAGAGACAGAGGAGAGAGAGACATACAGAGACAGAAGGGGGAGAGAAACAGACAGACAGAGAGACGGAGACAAAGGAGAGACAGCCAGCCAGAGATAGAGACGGGGACAAAGGACACAGAGAGAGAGACTGTTTGAACCTTGCTTTAAGGTATAACGTGAAAATGAAACGTGTTTTCAAGTGGAGGATTCCGTAGCTCAAAAAACCTGCATCTCAGCCTTCTGCATCGTTCCCTCAACTAAAGGACAGCAGGAAGCCCAGCCCCAGGAATCCTGGTGTCTTGGTTATACATTAAAATGAAGAACATAGCTCGGTTCTCCCCATACAGAATGAAAAGCACAAATACGAGTGACGCATCCTTACTTCTAAACTGCATACATTTCTTAAGGTTTGTGACCAAGAAGGCTTTCTGAAAATTAGGTTCTTCCACACCATCCTAAATATAAATAAATCTGAGGAGGAAAAGTTGCATTGTGGATATTTTCAAATCCTTCAAAGAATACATTCTAAGAATAAATTTTTACTTATTTATTTACTTACTTATTTATTTGTTATTTAGTACAGGGTCTACAGGATCTCACAATGTAGACTGAACTCGTAGTGACCCTCCTGTTTTCAGCCTCCCATGCGCTGGGATTCCAGGCATGCACTGCCACACCCAGTCTCAGTCACCCTCTCAGTGCACCCCGGGGATGGGGCCAGCATGACAAGCTAGGGATCGAACCCCAGCCGCTGCACTCTGCCTAAGCAGGCGCTCCAGTGCGCTAAGCTATCTGGGCGGGCCTTAGAATAAATTTGCAAAGTTGCTTGTTTTATGTGTAAAATAGTTCAAAGAAATAGCAATGTAATGAAAAACCAATTAGTTTTCTTAAAACAATAAATCCATTCACCCGGCCAACTTCCTAGCATGGAGCCTTCATTTTAACCATTTCCCGAAGGTCTTTTCAACTGAAAAAGCTAATAATATGGCAGTGAGCACAATGGGAGACAGATTCTTACGGCGGCATGAAGGCAATTATTAGATACTACTCGGATTCCGCTTACTACCATTTGTCAGCTCACACCTCAGAGGCATGTCCTTTAAGCTCCTCTTCTTTCCCTGTGCCTTGAAGGGACACAGGAGCCACGCACGTGGTCACCTGTGCCTGGCACACTCCAGTGGAGCCTCATAGGGCTGCTTGCGCAAAATGTTCCCAAGATACCAGGGATGGCGCTGGCGTTCTAGTTCCACAGTACAGGAAATCATGGCTGAGCTTCCACCGTAGGAGCCGGGCTCCTCACTGGCTCAAGTTGGGGGCTCTGGCTTCCTGGTATGGCCTTTGTCAGCTCCACCCCCACCCTCCAGTCCTCTTCCCTTTTGCCATTTCTCCAAGACACACAGAGCACAACAAGGCAGAAACTGAAAGCAAATGGAAAATCACATCCTCCTAGTACTAATGACAGCGTGTAGCACTTCGCTAAGCACAACCAAATCGTCTTAAAATTTAGAAAGGTTCCTGTCCTTGTCATTTGCCTCATGGCTGGGACCAAAGAGGTGACATAACTTAGAGGAGGAAAGAACTTGGGCTCTTGGTTTTTAGAGGATCTGATGCATAGCTGCCCTGCTGGCTCCAAGGCAGGTGGGGCGGGGAAGAGGGCCTAGCGGAAAAAAGGCGCTGACATCATGGCGGACAGGAAGCAGAGAGCAGGACAGGAGCAGTCCAGAAGAGAGCTGTGCACTTCTGGGGGGGTGGAGGGGCAGCCCGTGGGTGGCCTCTACCCAGGCCTTGATAGCACACTCAACTGCTGGCTCCTTCAGTGGATGAATCTGTTGATGAGTACAGGACCCTCGCCCTCCAGTCACCTTCTGAAAGCCCTCTTCTGAGTGAGTCAGGGAACATTCAATCATTGGCCTTTGTTGGCCTTCTAACTAGCAACAACAGCAGTGACGTGTCCTGTACACCGATAGTATTTAGGCCTCTGAAAAGTCCTTTCTTCCAAAGCCCTTGTGAGAGGAGGTATCTGCTTTATGTTTCAAAAAGTAGAAAAACAGAGAAAAAGCTGGGTGGCAGTCCCTTTTGTGTCTCTCATTTCTTATCACTAAGACTCCAAACAGGATAATGGTGAAGACATCTTAACTCTGGGAGACTGATGTTCTGCCTGAAGCGGCGAGACATGAAAAGTGCTCATTCCGTGAGAAGTGAACAAAAGTGGGCAAAAAGGAGTCTGAGCAGGAAATAGAAAGGCCGCTGGGCAGTGAGCGACTTGCTCATAGCTGAAATGCCAGCCCAAGGCGTTAAAGGACACCCTTGGCACGAGCAAACCTTCCATCCTGGCCTCGCCAAGCCTCTGTCCTCCGACACAGCTCTCCTGGGCTGTACATGTGCAGCTGAGGCCAAGCGTCCTCCAGGAAGTCCTGTGGCGCTGAGCTGTCCAGCCCTGCAGCCAGGTACACCTTGGCTCCAGACTGGCCCTCAGTATACTTCATGAACCCCATGAACGAAGAGAGAACAAGTGTGCCCCAACAAGCTCCAGCCTCCCTCTCCACGCCCCCATACTTCAGCAGCCCTGGGAATCCTTGTCTCTCCCCCCCCCACCCCCCACGGTCTTCCTTGTTGCTTCTTGCTCCTCCTTTGCCTGGCCTGAGCCACTGTGATTGGTTGAATGTGTTTTGTCTCCATTCAGGGACCTATCAGCGAGCAGAATTTTGAAGCCTATGTAAATACACTCACGGACATGTACAGCAACCTGGAACGGGACTATTCCCCAGAATGCAAAGCGCTATTGGAAAGTATCAAACAGGCAGTGAAGGGTATCCACGTGTAGGAGCGCCGTGCTTCCGGCAACGGGGATTACCAACAGCAGTGAGTTCCAGATGGATCCGCCCAAGGCCAGGGCTCTGCGAGGCCCGGAGGTTGCCGTACTGCATTACAAACGCAACATTGCACTATTTCCCCCCAGCTGACATAAAAAGGAAAGAAAAACTATGACAGACTAGCTGAAAAGCAATGCAGTCGATTATTAGATCTTATTTATTTTCCTATGTTTTTCCTTTTATTTCTCATTGCACTCTTTCTTTTGTAAAGTATATGTAAAATAAATGTGACATTTTTATATTTTATTTATTACTAATCAGAGAATTTTTTATCTTTTCACTGCATTTTGAAGTCCGCCATATTTTTACAAGTGTGTTTATTAATTTATTTTCTAATGGGATTTAAATAGAAATGCTATTCTCAAGCCCCTTATCCTGCTGGGTTTCCAGCAGCAGACAGAAACGCGTGAAGGAAACCCGCATCTGAAGACTGCACTATGATTGAGTTTGAGTTTGATTGCTCACTTCCTATCCCCCTTCCACTCTGGGTTTTGTAGTATTTTTAAGTGGGTTGGCAGGAAGAGAGCTGCGTGGAAGGAATGAGAAGGGGAATGGCGCCGCCTAGCGGGCGAACCACCCTCCCACAAGCGCAGGATGCTGAGGACAGCCGGCTCAGACTCTGTTAGCAATAATTATTAAATAGAGCAATCAGCGGAGTATTTGACTTGGTTGCACGATTTTAGTTGATATGAATTATTTATTTGAAATGTTTTAAGGAAACTTAAGTTTGTTTTAGCGAGGCCGATTCGTCTGTTTTTCAAGTCAGATCAGATAGGTGGCGACTCTCATCCCAAGACGAGAAGTGAGACTCCGGTGACCAGCCGGGCTTTCCCACAACGCATTGGTACAAGATAAAAACAGCTGCATGGGTGTGGATCTGCACTCAGCGGATAGGAGCACATCCAAGCGGGAAATTCTGTAGATACCCTACCCCCTGAAATAGCATTTATCTTACTGGGTTCACTAGCAAGAAACAAGGTACCTTAAGACTTGAGAAAACGTTACTCCAACTTGAGTAGTGACTTTGAACACTGGCAACTTTGGCGCCATCCTCCTTAGCAACCAAGAAAACATTCAATTGGATAAAATCTTGCCACTGGACTGCAAGCAGTACCAGGCGTGCGCGCATGCGTGTGTGTGCGCGCGCACACACACACACACACACACACTCACTCACACTCATCCACACATCAAATTGAGCCTACAATCTTGAATTTCTGAAGGGGTCAGAGCTTCGTAGTTGCTGTAGTAAAGGCAATGTCTATTTCAGGGATTGTAAAGTAGTTAAGCATTGTTTCAAAAGTTTTTTTATATTTATTTTTTTTAAGGAAAAGGTCTAGACAACCAGCTAAACTGCCTTCCTGCTGTGTGCACACGTGTCATGCGCAGACAGACGTTCACACATGAGCTTGGTGTGGGCTCACTTTTCTGCGCTATAACAAAAGTGTTTATTTTTTATTAGCCTCATGGATATTTAGACTGAATGTGATGGCATTCACAGGCTTGCTATTGCTGTTCCCTGCACAAGCACGTGAGAAGTGACCCTGGATAGAGCCCCTCCCCCACGGAGCTGTGCTCATAGCTTTGCTTCAAGGGGGGGATGTCTTGGGTTTGGAGTTCATTTGAACTCTGGAATCTTAGTTTAGTGAAAATGAGATGTCTGTTCTTAGCTAGGAATGGTGTTTATTTAAAAACCCATTTTCAAAAAAAGCTACCATATGTGCTGTCTATTATAAATGGGACACCAAACAAAATTTTCTATTAAAGTTACGTCCTTGCAAACATTTTGCTATACAGTACTTCATAGATGCATACAAATAAGTTCATTTATTACCAAAACAGAAGTTTAATTTGCTAAATATTTTAACAAGTTCCTTATATATTTTATTTAATTTAAAAAGAAATCTCTTACCAACCTCTGTATTTATTATTATAATTTACTATGACTTCGGGTTAATTTATTTGTGTTTGCATAGTTCGAGCAAGACATTTTGTGAGTGGTATTTATTTGCCTCCTTTGTACTTGATGTGTTTTGTAACGTGCACTGATTTATCTTTCTTTCCAACTATGTTAAGGATTAATACTGTAAATCGGGTCTTTTGTAAACAAAAGGACAATGATGTACGCATTTTTTTTAATTTGAGGTAGTTTGTTTGTATACTGTTTCTCCAATTAATATTTCTTACATCCAACCAACAAATTGTGTTCAGTGCTGTACCTTTGGTGTATGGTAGGAAATAAAAATTGATAATGAGGTTCGCTGTGGTCCTTCTCAGGCTGCTCTACAGAGTCTGCGTCACCAGGCCTGCGGTTCCGCAGCAGCCCCGCTGAGGTAGGGCTCCTTTGCGCGTGCGTCGCTACGCCAACCAGCCTGCATGGCGCGTCGTTTTCCCCCTGCACTGGAGGGACCTTGGCCAGGCCTAGGCATCCGCCCAGCATACCTTGTACTCCCAGAGGGCGGACGCCTGTGATCCCAGGAGAATCTTTGCTCTGCTATCAGGAAACTCACCCTGGGGGAGCAGCGAGACGCCCAGCTTCCTGCTACCGCAGTTGCTTTAGGTACTGAGTAGGTCTGCATTCTAGCAAGTCTGGTTCAACCCTTGAAAAAAAAATTAATTCTTGACCATGCCGAATTGGCTTGTGTTTTTCCAACATAATGACAAATCATGTCACTTAACCTTCTAATTTATGCATAGACTCATGCACATCTTACACCACCAGGCATGCCTGGTTGTCACGCAGGCACTAAGATAAAGTGCACGTGTTCTGTGTCACGAAGCCACGTTGACAGAAAGCCGAGGTCCCCAGAGGAAAGCCAGGGAAGTATTTAAGAAGGGCGTCACCAGGCAGGGGCTGGCCTGCTCCAGCCTGTGTACAGGGCAGTCTTCTTCCGGCCGTCACCTGCATTGGTACAGGACACATCCGGGACCCAGCCTGCGAAGTCAGACCCCGGGCTGCCGCCTCTGCCACCAGGTCTGTAGGGTCTGCTTTGCCGGGCGTGTTTTGCACATCACACTGGCTGGAGCATTACATCAGTGAGTAGGGCGAGTGGTGCCTGCGACTCTGTCATCAGCTTGTCACAAGAGGATTACCAGTCCTACTGCAAGAAAGAAAGGGGCGCGGAGTCGGGGCGTCCACTCCGCCGTGGACGTGCACTTAGCACACAGCATGTGAGGTCCGCTTCCCGGCTTCATGGAAACGCGACCTCTTGGGAGCAGCTGGCTCAGACGCGAGTACCACGGTCGGGGTACGCACAGGCTGCTGCGGAGTTGCTCGGAGGGTTATCTAGCAAGCTTGGGGTTCCTGGGGGAAGTTCTGGTCGCGGGCTGGCTGGGCATGCTTTAGAAGAGGCAGTGCTGTGGTATCGGCACTTGCAGAGCGTGCAGTGAGACGTAGCACCCAGCAAGGGGTTATTTGGGATGGAAAAATAGTAGCAGACATAGGGTACGTGGAAGGCGCAGTCAGAGAATAACTTCTCCTTTTCAGAGCTCTAGTTTGTACACAGGCTCAGGTGCACGAAAGGCAAAATCAGGACTGGGCTTGCAGCTAATGGGAGGGAGCTTCGCTCACGTGCGAGAGGCTCTGGATTTCAGGTGAAAACAAAGAGGAAGAGAGGAGGAGGGGAGGGGAAGGGAGGGGAGGGGAGGGGAAGGGAGGGGAGGACGGGTGGGGTGGGATGGGGCTGGTGGGGAGGGGACAGAAAAGGCAAGGCAAAGAATGGAAAGGAAAGGAGAAGAGCAAAACCAGAGAATGACCAGATGAGATTTCCATCAGAGCAGATTTGTCCTGGCAGTTCAAAGAATTGGCTTATTAAGAAAACAAAATGGTGAGCACTGCGACCCATGCAGGCTGTGACAACTTTTAAAAAGCAACGCCCGCTCTTCCTCACTCATCTTCAGGCCACCTAGCGGCACTCTGGGACAAGTCCCTGGGTCTCTAGGTTGAAGGCTGCAGGAGTTCTACTGCAAGCCGAGTCCTGGACGAAAAGACACAGGAGACAGGTTCTTGGATTTGCCTCCCTGAAATGAGTTCTTGGAATGTACTTGCTCTAGTACATAAATGTTTTATTAATATTCATTCGCACTAATGTTTCTTTTGTCTCTCTGCACACGACATCTCTCACGGCAGGCTGGGGACAATGCCCTGCTAGTCCATGCCCATATCCAGCAGGTAATTAGAAGGTGGGCGGGTTTAATTGGCTAATCACTGTCCACACAGGCAGAGCCAACCAGCGGATACCTTGGATACTGCGTCTCCCAAACGTCCTCAGATTTGGTGACAGTGTCACCATGCACAGTGAAAGAGAAACAGCGTGCAGCTCAGGAAGTGTTGTAACTTGCCCGGGACCATAAAACCAGACAGTGGTGCAGCCAAGATTCAACCTCAGATACGCGTGACTGAAAAGCCGACCCCAGCGACTTCCCACTGCCCCTGCGGAAAAGCGACGGTGTGTGTGCAGGTTCTGCACCCTCAGGGCTGTGGCGGGGCTCAGGGACTGTGCCATCCAGGAACCAGAGCCAGGGCGGACCCCGCTGGTCATTTGGGGGGGGGCGGATAGCAAGGTTCCTGAGAGACGTGGAGGAGAGACCTGTGTCACCTGGGGGAATGCGGGGAGACAATGACACACCCTAGGATGCGGGCGCGGTCCTGTCCCTGTACGCAAACTGCCACTGAGCGCCTCCTGGCCTGCTCAGGGTCCTGTCCTAAGCCCCCCGCCCCCCAGCTGTGCTGCCAGCGAGCTGTCCTGTCATACTGGCCGGAAGGCGAGGCTTCCAAGAATAAAGAGCGTGCTCGATACCCCAAGGACAGGTGCCGGCGTCAGGATCCAGCTCGGGCACCCTCGGCTACCTCTTCCGATCTCCGATGCAGAAACCAACAAGCGGAGCAGGCGAGGCTGGAAGTCTGAAAGCTGAAAAGCTCCAAGGTTCTGAAACTCTTTGAGCACTGACAGGACACGGAAGCGGAAAGCTCTGCCTTGGGAAACTTCGTCTTACGTACAAACTTATTTCTAAAAACAAGGTGGAAAGTTAGCTTTCAGCTATGTATATAAGGTATACATGAAAAATTAATGAGTTTCATGTTTCAGTTTGGTGCCATTCCCAGGATATCTTATTAGGTCTATGTAACATTTCAAAATCTAAATTTCTAAAGTCTGAAACACATCTGGCCCTAAAATAATTCAGTCGCGGGGTCCTCAGCCTGTACCACTTGGTATGGGCCCAAAACAGACGGTGGAGAGGAAGCTGGGAACGCCTCTGAGGGGGCTCTAGAATGCCTGTGAAGACAGAAGGCCCCCAGCACAGGGTTGTGGGGACCACAGGAGGAGGCCATGTTCAGCATCATATTTTAAAAAGTAGAATTATTATGACCTCTTCATGACCAAAGAACAGTGACTCTTACATTCCACTTGTCCACTTACTCCCTAGAAATTTTTTTTCAATGCCAGAGAAAGAAAAATACTGAAGCATAGCAAATTGTCTAAAGCAGCTATTCTCAACCTGTGGGTCGCGACCCTGGCGGGGGTCGTAAGGCCAAAACACAGGGGTCGCCTAAAGCCATTCCAAATCGTAACTGTAGCAAAATTACAGCTTTGAAGTAGCCACAAAATTATTTTTTGGTTTAAGGATCACTGCAACATGAGGAACTGTATTGCGGGGTCACGGCATTAGAAAAGTTGAGAACCACGGGTCTAAAGCCAGAGCCTCCAAGGACTAAGGTGACACACAGTCAACTTGAGGGGCTTGACCCACCTCACCTGACATCTCCTGATACCTCCTCTGTCAAACAGGGAAACAATACATTTAACAAACTAGGAGTAAGATCTACGTTATTATTTTTACCGAAATCTCTTCCATCAGGCTGATAGGCCAGCTCAGCGGTCTAAATCCCTGCCGAGGAAGCGCAAGGACCCCCAAGTTCGATCCCCAGTATCATGCGCCATGCTGGCTACCCAAACGGGGCATGGTGGCACAGGCCTGTAATTCCAGCTTTGTGAAGGTTGAGGCAGGACGATCACTGGGAGTCCAAGTGGCCCTGTACCACATGGTAAAGAAAAAAACAGAAAGAAATGTCATTCTTCGTTAGGTTCCAGAGACTCACAAACGAGCTCTGTGATCCTGCGTGTCCACCCCTCTCCTGAGAGCCTGCAGTTCGTCCCAGCGAATCCTTTCGCATGTCGCCTGAGCCACGCTGCTTGAGCGGATCTTGTTTCCATGTCTTGTGATGTTCTGTTATAGCCCTGACACACAGAAATGGATCAAACGCTCCAAATAGATTCCCTGACACGGAGCTGCAGCGCGATCAATTCGGACATAAATAATGCAGCTTAGGAAAACACACTTGCACAGGGCAGATGCTCACACCCTCACTGAGGATAAACGGGGAAACGGAAGCACTGCTGAGCTCATGCTAGGATGTTGTAATCACAGACTGGGTGGTTCATAAAGGCCGGGCTTGGGCTTCCCTGCCCTAGACGGCGAGGAAGGAATTTCCGGCCTCACCTGGATTTTCTTTTCACCGCTGGTACGTGTCACATTCTGTCTGTCTCCCTCTGTCTCTCTCTCTGTCTCTGTCTCTGTCTCTGTCTCTGTCTGTCTCTCTCTCTCTCTGTCTCTCTCTCTCTCTCTCTCTCTCTCTCTCTCTCTCTCTCTCTGTCTCTCGTCTCTCTCCAGTACTTGGGACAAGACCCAAGGCCTTTCCACTGCACTACATCCGAAGCCCTCCTTTTAAATCTTTCATCTTTGAGCCACAGTTTTCCTAAGTCTCTAAGCTGCCCAGGCTGGCCTGCTTCAGCCACCCCGAGT
This sequence comes from Myocastor coypus, assembly GCA_004027025.1. Taxonomy (NCBI): domain Eukaryota; kingdom Metazoa; phylum Chordata; class Mammalia; order Rodentia; family Myocastoridae; genus Myocastor; species Myocastor coypus. The sequence continues at coordinate 4,401 of PVJA010015104.1, read as the reverse complement.
CCTAGGGTCAGAGGTGTGCACCACCACACCCAGCTGGGACTATTACCATTTGAAGAATATTCAGATATCTGTGTTGCTTTCTAATTTTTAAAGAATCGATCAGCCCTTGCTCTTCCTAGAAGTGGACAATTCCTGCCGTTGATCACGTTCACGGGGTTTGCCGTGCCCAGAGTCGTATGTGCACTCCCTGCATGAGTTCGTTTAAAAGGCTTAAATTCCCGGTTTTCCTGGGTGTTCATGCCTGGCTGAGCTCGCCTCCGCCCTAAGGTCCCCACCAGTGCGATGCGTACACTCCTGACTGGAACCCCCGGCGCAGCAGCTGACCCTTCGGACCTTGCCCCTGCTGGCCGCCTCGGTCTGAGCCGGAGGAGGAGGAGGAGGCGGAGGCCTGATCGCTCCCAGGACAACTCCTTTTCCAGGAGGAGGGACCCTGGTCAGCGCGTTTTGGACAACAGAGTGAAGCGAGGGCTAAGCAGGTGATACCCAGAGGGGCTGAGCGGCGGCTCAGCGCTCTGGTGCTTGCCTGGTGAGGACGAGGCGGAGCTTCCAACCGCAGCCCCGTGCAATCCAGTGAACACATCAGACAGGAAGGCAGAACGAGACCGCGTAGCTGCTACGGCTAATTTCTCACACGTAAAGAAAATAAGCTACGACTTGGTTCTCCTCAAAGTTTGTATGCGAAACTGTATCAGGTATCAAACATGGAAAACACTGTGAAAATAGAGTAGATGGTGGATAATGGGTTTGGGCTACTAGCATGGTAATACTTTTCAGTTTTAGAAGTGTTTTCAGGGTGCTAACATTTATTCAGACACTGTGGAGACACTTTAATGGGCACGAACTCTGCTCTGTTTTTTCTTCTCCATCCTTCTGTGCGACTGCTCCGAAAATAAAAAAAAAGGACCTGACATTGTCTGGAACCCGGGTCCCTCTCCCGTGAAATGTGTGAATGCGAATTTCAAGATTCTAGAGAATATGGAACCTGGGGCCATAAGGAAAGGACTGGGGACAAGTGTAGGCCCAGAGCTCCGCAGGCACTGAGTGTCCTGGGTGGGACAGACAGTGGCCTCCGTGCCGGCCGCGCCTTCTCTGCAGCCCGGACTCACAGAGGCTGTTCCTCTGTCAGTTGCAAGGTGGTGACCGTCCTCGGCCATTCGGAAGACGGCAGTGCCCCAGGGCAGCTCTGCGGCCAGCATTTCCGGCAGCCGATGGCACCTGCCCAGCGTCTTTTAGTTTATCGCAGGAATTCTGTCTAGTCTTGGCTCACTTGTTGTTCGGTTGCTCTTTCCAGACCCCTGCAACACACACACACACACACACACACACACACACACACACACACACACACACACACACTGTTTTGTTTCAAACGACCCAAAAACCTTTCACCATCATTTATTTTACCTATAGACACAGTTCCCCTTCGTTATAGACATTTCCGCACCTACAGCAGAGGAAGTCTGGCGTTTGGCTCTCAAGAGCAAGAGAAAGAGCACTGTCTTAGTTACGTTTTACTCAATGCTTGGGCAAATACCGTCGAACGCTCAGTGTGAAGTCCTTGCCGCCTGCCCTCACTTGCCCCCCACCCTGGAAATCTCACCTCTTCCGCCCTCCCTGGGGTCACTCCCTCCTATCACTATCACCTTCACAGGAATCCTGGTCCTAGAAACTCCCAAAAGTCCCAACAGGGGCTCAGAAAGGTGTGGCAGTGAGGCAGTGGTGGGGCGAGGGACACAGGCTGTACAGACTTCGTGGAGAGCTTAAGTCTCCCCCTCCATTGGGGAAGTTGGGGTGAGGCTCACCAGGCAGCCACTGAAACACCTGCACCCCTCCACACTCCGCCTCCCGAAGCCCCACGTGGCAGGCAAGTCCTTGCTTATGCCCCTTGAAAACTTGTGTCAACTGTTGTTCACATTAATGAAACAGAGTGAAATAGTTAGTGCCTTAGCATGACAAAACATCTGCATCTGTTTGAATACAGTTTTCACTCTTCAGCTAAAGGCTTTGGCACTAGACAGACAGAGCCTGAAACGCATTACAGCCTGACTCATGTTCGCTAATGTTATATAGATTTAGAAAAGTAAATCGGCCAAGACACAGTTTTTCAAAACTGCCATGCGATAATCCAATGCTAATTTCTCTGCTGTAATTACATTTGGATCTGGCACTCAGCAAGGAGGAAATCAACTTTTCAACAGCCTTTTCTAGCTTGCTCCTATGACTGAATTGTACACGTTTCCCACGACGCTCTCCATTTCAAAACTCATTTCCTACCATAGTGGGTATCATTTTTCTAAATGTTCCTTCATCATTTTGAGGCTGTTTCCATGTTTGATTCCTGAAGCACTTGACTTGGCTGGGACAGTGTGAGGGATGCTTAGGTCGTGAAGAGGTTGGTTTTACACGGCCCACAGATCAAACTCCATGAACACGGAAGGGGAAGATGCTCAGGGTCCATAGCCAGCCATCACACAGCTTCACGGCTGTCTTAGTTACTCTTCTTTCGTTGCCGGCACAAATAGCCGACATCCAAGATAAAAGAAGGAAAGGTTTATGTAGCTCACAGTTACTGGAAGTTTCAGTCCATAATTGGCTGGCTCCCATGGCAGAGGCCAGCAGTTGATGGCAGTGGAACAGCGACAGTTGTGACAGAGGCAACAGAACAACCAGGGGAGCAGAGAGCAACAGTGTGAGTCTCTCTCTTTACATTACATTTCAGGCTCTCTGCCTCAGCCTATCCGCCTTAGGCCACACCCATAATCCCAGCAGTACTCAGACCCGTAATCCCATCAGTACTAAAACACATAATCCCAGTGGATCATGCGTCAAATCTCAAACTCTAGAAGTCCCCACCCCATGATTGCATGAGGCTTTGGGGGGACAGCTAGACATAAACCATAACAACAGCCTTCCAGCAAATCATTCTGGTGGTTTGCTCCTTGGTGCTAATAATTCTGTTTCAGTCAGTCCTACACAATATTCTATTTGAAAATTGCTGAGTCATTCTCTGATTTCGTTGGTCAAAAACACTGGTTAGTAGACTTCCAACCAATTCCTATCCACTCTTCTACGTAGAGACTTGGAATAAATCCTCTTAGCAATGTCCTTTAATTATCTCTAAAATGTTTGGGTTTTGCTTTCTCTAAAGATGATCCTAATAAAGCTTATATTTATTAGACTTGGGAAATGATCAGAGAAAAGTAAAACATAGAGGCATAGCATGGCATGTCCCCGAGGGCCACCAAATGTGTGCCACCTTGCTATGCGCGTCCTCCTTAGGGGGTGAAGTCCTGCACACATCCGCCCAAGGCAGAAGGGGCTTCTTCCTGCCTGCGTCCCCACCTGGAAAGGCAGACAGAACCGTCCACCAAGCCCAGTGCCCCATGATGCTGCCCGGATGTCACTTCCTGGTTTCAGTCCAGGTGACTGTAAACTATTACAGAAGAACGTGGCAAGCGTAGGCTCCCTGGGGCCTCTCAGCCAACGTGTTCTTCTTGCTTGACCGAGCATAGAGCCGCCCAGGCTGTCCCGACCACAATCTGCAGGCTGGGTGGTCCTGGCCCAGCTTGACGTGCTGGAAGGCTGAGACCTCTCTCACTGGCCTTGGGCAGCCACCTTGTCCCGGAGGCCCCTCGTGGTTACCTTTCCACGTGTGTCTGTCCCAGCTTCCTCTTCTGATAAAGACAGGATGCTATGAAACTAGAGCTGCCGCTGGCCTTACCTCGTTCAGGACCCCAGCTCCCACGCGGGAGCATCCTGAGGCCGCAAGCATGGTGACCCCCGCCGGAGCCCACCTCTGCTCTACCCTGGTCGCTCTCTAGCTTCAGAACTTACTATTTTCAGCTCTTACCCCAGTTTGAATTGATTGTCTCTATGTGGTGAGTTGAGTCCACTTTCCTTTTTAAAATTGTATTTATTTGGTTGAACCAGGGCCTCACTATGCAGCTCGGACTTGCAGTGATCCTCCTGTCTCAGCTTTCTCAGAGCTGGGGCTATAGGCATGCGCCACAATGCCCAGACTCTGTGGCTGGCTTGGCGTACCTGGGCTGGGCTGGTGTGGCATGTGGTACCAGGGATTGAACCCATGTCCTGGTGCTTGGCAGGCGGGCACTTAGATGGCTGAGCTATCTCCCCAGGTTCCAGCTGTCTTTTCCTGCTGTATCTCCATCATCATTTCTTAAAGAAGCAGTCTCTTCCCAAAGTACAAGTGGCTAACAGATGTGTGGAGAGGCTCATCTGTGCGCATCAGAGAAGTGTGATTTAGAGCTCCAAGGAAACGTCACATCACACCCGCTAAGTGACTGTGGTGAAAGGCTTACGCTTGAGGCCGTGGAGCCAAGGGGCTCCGCTGAACACTGTGGTGGGGCTGTAGACTAACACAGGCACTTGTGCAAAATGGTG
>PVJA010015103.1:25153-45976 GCA_004027025.1 Myocastor coypus | reverse complement strand
AAAAAAAAAAAAAAAAAAAAAAAAAAAAAAAAAAAAAAAAAAAAAAAAAAAAAAAAAAATCCTAGAGCAATAAGAGACTTCTGTGACTTATTTATGTGATTAAGTGATAAATGCAACTCTAGTCTTAGTTTTCTTTCTACCATATCTCCATATATCTAATTTATTACTGTAAAAGATTTTGGAAGAATATCATGAGGGCATAGAATAAGGATTTAAAATAATTTAAGGGTAAGAGATCATAAATGCTTCTTAGAGAAGGTATCAGTTAAACAGGGCCATCAGAGGTACGAGGTTTTTTCAACATTCCTGAGGAGACAGGTATCTCAGGCATAGGGAATTATATTAATAAAAAGGAGGCAAAAGCCAGGTGTGGAGGTGCATGCCTGTAACCGCAGCACTCAGGAGGCAAAGGCAGAAGGATCATCATGAGTTTGAGGGCAGCCTGTACTACATAGCAAGACCCTGCCTTAAAAAAAAAAAAAAAAAAAAGGAGGTGAAATAATGTACAGTGGCAAAATATGGCTAAGTGTGGTGGCTCCTCTGTGAATCTTAGCGCTCTGTAGGCTGAGATGGGGTCTTTCAAGTTGAAGCAATTTAGCAAGACCCTGTCTGAGAACAAAAAGTTTTTTGGAAAGTTCTTGCAAATGCAAACACCTTGATTTCAAGAACCGGTACCAATAATAATAATAATGATAACAATAATAATAGCAACAGCAATAATGCACATGTGGGGACTAGCTCATGGCGCCCTTTGACTAAAGGGTGAGATGAGGAGCTGGATTGGTAAGGTAGCAGAGTAACAACAGTCAAGTATGAAAAGGAAGGAAAGGGCCAGCCAAATAGCTCAGCAGATTAAAGCACCTGCAAGCAGGTGCAGGGGCTGGGAGGTTCGATCCCCAGGCCTGCTGTGCTGGCCCCCCTCACTGCTCCTGGGGTTGCTGAGATGGCAATTGAGACTGGTAATGGTGGTCAATGCTTGTAATCCCAGCTCTTGTGAGGCTGTAAACAGGCGGATCACTATGAGTCCAGCCTAGTAGTAAGACCCTAAACACTCTGGAGACCCTTCCCTAAAATGCAAAAGAAAAAGAAAGAAAGTCAGGGAAGACCCTCAGTACTGCCTTAGTTTCTAAGTCCTGGGGAGTTCTGAGGGCTGCAAGAACAATGCCATCAGAGTGTTCCATGGTCAACCAGTATGGAGGAACCATTTATGTAACCAAGGGGCCGCTTGCTGTGTGCCAGGCACAGGTTAGGGCTCAGCATGCAGAAATGACCTTCGAAAGACAGAAATGACTTCAAACAGCCTCTACCTGAAAAGACTTGAATTGTAATCAATTGTAAGATAGATTAGAAGAAGGTAATGTGACCTGGAGAGCTAACATGGCTGGGCCCACTTGGAAATGCAGTCGCTCCCCTGCAGTGGCCCACAGCTCACACGTGATCCCTCGGTGAGGCCTCCTGCCTGTGCCCCTGTTCCGCCCTTGTCTGCCCCGCAGCACCTCTTCAGCACCCAGGATGGCCCCACTAGGAAGGCAGTTCCACCGCATTCCAGTCTGGCTGTCCTACAGTTTCGCATCATGGCCGACTTGGGGCATGATGATCTTGGGCGACTTTTCTCACCTCACTCCCTGCTGCCCTGTCTTAACTAACTTTTGTAGTTGCTGAGACAAAATACCTAATAGCCAAGTTCAAAGAGGAAAAGCTTCTGGTAGCTCACAGTTTGTAGAGTTTTCATTCTCGGTAGGGTGGTTCCGAGGCCCAGCGCATGTGCACTGCAGAGTGGAAATGGATCATGGCAGGCAGAAGGCAGCCAGCTACAGGTGGCCAGCAGTGAGCTCTTTCTGTCCCATCTTACCCTGGCTCCCACCCTTAGGATGGGTAGCACTTACGCCCACGGGGAGGCACCCCTCATCCTACTCGGAACTGTACCAACACAGTGGACTGACTTAGTAATCACACACCTTTGTTCCCAGCATCACACACTCTAGATCCAGCCACCTCTGAAAACCCCACCCATGACTGCATGCATAAGGCTTGGGGGACATCTGGACATAGCCATAGTATGCCCGCTTTATCACTCATTCCAATCACCCTGGCCTCCCTGCTGTCCCTTGCATCCCAGGCTGTTTATACTTACTGGAAGGCTCTTCCCTCAGTTTTTTGAGTTTTTGTTTTTTGTCAGGTTTTTGGTCTTTTTTAAAAAAATGTATGGAGTACAGGGTCTCACTACACAGCTTGGACTCGTAGTGAACCTCTATTTTCAGCCTCCCCAGAACTGGGACTACAGGTGTGTGCCACCATACCTGGACTCAGTCAAGGCTCAGCTCACCCTGGGGGTGGGGCCAGTACAGCATGTGGCACCAGGGATCAAACCCTGGTCCCCATGCTTGCCTAAGAAAGCACTTATTCTACTGAGCTACCTCACCAGCCCTTGTTTTTGGTCTTTTGGAGGCAGAGTTTTGTTATTTATTTATTTATTTATTTACTTACTTACTTATTTGTCTTTTTGAGACAGAGTCTCACTATGCAGCTCAGGCTGGCCTTAAGTTCATTTTTGTAGCCCAGGCTGGTCTGGAACTCACACTGATCCTCCTGCCTCAGCCTCCCAAGTGCTGATATTACAGGTGTGTGCCACTACGCCCAGCTTTGTTGTGCAATTTAGGCTGGTCTCAAATCCACTTTATAGTCCATGTTGGCCTTGAGCTTGCATTGGTCCTTTAACCTTACCCTCCCTTTTTTTTTTTTTTTTTTTTTTTTTTTTTTTTTTTTTTTTTTTTTTGTATTTTAGGGAAAGGTCTACAGGGTGTTCAGGGTCTCACTACCACCTGTTTATAGCCTCCCAACAGTTGGAATTACAGGTACATGCCACCATGCCCAGTCTCAGTTGCCATCTCAGCGAGTAGGGGCTGGTGGACAGGACACAGCAGGCCCAGAGATTGAACCCCTAGCCCCTGCACCTGCTTGCAGGCGCTCTAATCTGCTGAGCTATTTGGCCAGCCTTTTAGCCTCCTGATTGCTGAGATTATAGGCATATGCCACCACACCCTCCCCAGTTTTCTGAATGGCTTTCTCTACTATTCAGAAGAGGTTTTCCCTAACCAGTTACTCCATACAATAATCCCTGTATCCTTCATCCTGCATTAGTTTCCTGTAAAGAGCTCATCCAATATCCACATAGAGTCCTGTATTGCTTAATGACAACTGCTTTGCAGTGTGACCTCATGGAACGTACTTATACAAGCTAAAACAACTAATGCTATAACCTTGTGTATACTATGCATCATTTCCTGAAACACAGCTATGTGCCATTTAACTGTATTTATTTTTTGGTTTCCTTATTAGAATATAAATTTAATAAAAGTAGAGATCTTATCTCATCACAGAGTCCATCATGTCACCCAGGCCAGATTCATATAGTTTCTCTACAAATATTGTTGATTCGATAAACAAAGCTATTGCAATAGACCAAACAAACTCAATAAAGTAGTAGATGTAAAAAATGATGAATTCAAGAGCCATGAAGGGGCCACCATGTTCTTGGCTCTCTTCTACCACTTTCCTAGGAAACTAAGATAGGGCAGTGAGGTAATACATGGAAAGTTTTTTGGTTTTTGTTTTGTTTTGTTCTTGAGACAGGATCTCACTATGCAGTTCAGACTGGCCTTGAGCTCACTGTGTAGCCCAAGGCTGATCTCGAACTTGCAGCAATCTTCCTGCCTCAGCCTCCAGATTGCTGCAGTTGCAACACTACACCTAGAGAGGCCTTTTTTCTTTCTTTCTTTCTTTCTGTCTTTCTTTCTTTCTTTCTTTCTTTTTGTGGGACTGGGATTCAAACTCACAACCTTGTACTTGCCACGAAGCTATTTCCCCAGCCCCTCCAGAGAGGTATTTTTAAGCCTCACTTGGTTATATAGAATACTGCAAAAAGCCGGGCGTGGTGGCGCATGCCTGTAATCCCAGCACTCGGGAGGTTGAGGCAGGAGGATCGGTGTGAGTTTGAGACCAGCCTGGGCTACAAAAGTGAGCTCAAGGCCAGCCTCAACTGCATAGTGAGACCCTGTTTCAAAAAGACAAAAAAAAAAAAAAAAAAAGAATACTGCAAAAGATAACTTGTATTCACACTTTGTCCCATAAGATGTCCCTGCTTGTCTCCACATGGATTTCTTTGCCCCCTCCACCCTTTGGAGTGCTCATTGATTGAACCCAGGGCCACGTGAGTGCTAAACAAAACCCTACCACTGAGCTACGTGCCCACGCCTTTTTTAAATTTTATTTTGAGACAGCATCTCACTAAATTGGCCAGGCTAGTCTGGAATTTGCACTCCTCCTGCCTCATCTCCTGACTAGCTGGGATTATGGGTGTGCAGCCCTGTGCCTGGCTATTGGCCTGCGCCTTTTCCATTTCCCCTCTGGCTGACGGCTGGCAGGCTTGGCTTACTACTTGCAGTGTTAGGGAACTTCAGTTCAGTAAGGGAGCATTTGCCATGTGCCAAGCACTATAATAGCTAGAGAATAGACAGGTTGGCTTTACCTAAGCTCACATGTAGCCTGGCAAGATAGAACCTGGAGCTTTTTCCAACAGTGTAGCAAGTGCCATGTGGAGGGAAGCTCAAAGAGAGGGCATTTAATCCAGACAGGGCATGGGGGAATTAGGGAAATATTCCCAGGAAGTGACATTTGGAGAAGGAATTCGCCAAGCATGAGACAGAAAGGCAATCCAGATGAGAGGAGCGACATGGGCAAAGACGAAGGACCTGTGAGCAAGCTTTCTTTCAGGAGTGGCAGGAATGTAAGAGGATGGGGGTTGTTCACCCAGAATCCGTTCACCTATCTCATGTCACCTGTGGCCTATCAGCTTTCTGGACACATTCATGTCTCTACTCAGGAAACTTGGGGGGCCACAAGGGCCAACCATACAGGGAGAAAGCAAAGAGGGTTATGCCAGGCCAGGCAGGCTCTAGGGAGAGCTCTGAAGCACTGACCTTCTTTCCTCATTAACCTGTCACCAGCTGCCACCCAGGGGAAAGCTGCGGAGCTTGTGCAGCCAGCACGTAGAAGAGCTGCACGTCTTCCAGCACCTCCACCCCATCGTGGTCCAGGCTGCCTTCCCACCGCTCTACAAGGAGCTCTTCAGCACTGAAATCGAGTCCCCAGAGGGGCTGTCCAAGTGACCTGCAGGAGGGATGCCTTTTTTCTTTCCTCAGCACTCTGGCTGCCTTCCAGACCCTGTTCCGCCCTCAGCCCATCCCCATCTCTTCCCTACACCTTTTACAGGGTGGTCCCCACCTGTTCTCTGGGAGTGAGCAAATGCTGAGACTGGTTCTGTGCCCCCAGACTTGCTGGGCAGGGAGACAATAGCCCGAGGGCGGGGATGGAGGACAGCCCTCTTGACCGCAGCCTGTCCTGTCTCCCTCCCCACAGCCTCCACCATGGCTTCTGGGTGTATGGGCGGGTGGGATACAAGAACTTCTCGAAGGACCCAGATGTCCTCAAGAAAACAAGAGAATCCAGGATGCCCTGGATGAAGAGAACACAACTCTGATTCAGAAACTAAGAACGGGTCTTTAAAATACCTCATTGCCTTTTCCCATGCGCCTCAGCTGACGGAGAAGGATCAAGCTCAGAGCCTCAGCGGCCAGGCCCCAGAAGGACCTGTGCATAACATGAATCTGGATCCTTAGAGCTTTCGGCCTTCCTCCTTCCTCTCAATTCAGCAAAGAAGTTTCAGGCTACCTGCCCTTTGCCTGGGGTCTAAAAACTGGATATGTAGAGTCATGATGGAATGGAGCTGAGGGACCAGGGTTACTGTCTTAAAGGATTTGGGTGTGGGAGAGGGTACAATGGAGGCCAAGGACATGACACAGATACAGAGTTGGAACGCAAACTTCTTACAGGCACTTTAAAAATAGATTTTAGGAGTTAGCACAAATCTGAATGGAGACACATTCGCATGCAGGTGCAAAGCACGCAAACTCAGCCTGCAAGTTTCATAGACACTTGTGATGTGACACAGTCACTCATCCTTGAGGTCACAGCTCAAGAACTCCTAGTGACTAAGGGAAGAAACTCGATGTAAACTGCGCATGGTGGCTCAGGCCTATAATCCCAGCACTTGGGAGAATCACTGTGAGTTCGAGGCCAGGCTGGGCTACAACTCGAGTTTGAGTTGATAAAGAAACACAGTGCAGAGGGCCCCCAGGAATGTTTCCATTCCTGAGTGCAGCCCGCCGCAGTGAGGCAGGAATGGTCCTCATCTCCTCCCAGGGCAGAGGTCTTCCGTCACAGTCACACCCTGGCAAGCAGAGAGGGCTGCACTGGAGTCAACCCTAAGGCCGTGATAGTACCAAGAAGACTTTCTTAGCCCTGACCCGGCATCACTCTCACCATGGAGAAAGGAAGGCCAGGCCTTTTGGCCCCTGTGGTGGGGGCTGCTGGCCCCCCACAGGAGGAGTAGCCTGGGCACAGCGGGACCTGTTTCTCCTGCTGTGATCTTGCCCTAGACTTCTCTGACTTTACACAAGCAGTGGACTGTCCTGGGAGGGACAAACAGCAGATGATAGGAAGAGAATTTGCTTTCTTCTCTCAGGGGAGGGGTTTAGCTGGGTAAACATAAAATCTACCTTGCACCGCTCTTTATAAAATTATTTTGAAGACAAAAGTGTGTGTGTGTGTGTGTGTGTGTGTGTGTGTGTGTGTAGTGAACAGCAAAAAGATGACTATTTACATGCTGGCTGTCTGGTGTCATTTTTCTGTCCACTCAGCAATCCATTAGCATTTTTTTTTTCTTCAATATTTGGTACAGGGTCTCACTATGCAGCTTGGACTCCTAGTGAAGAACTCCAGCCTCTGGCTCCTCCCTGAGCTGAGGCAAGGTCCTCAGGTAACCCCACTGAAGTTGCTTCACACTGAGCTCCACAGGGGGGACGTTGAGAACTTTTCCACCAATGATACCCATGGGGTTGCACAGAATTGCCCTGCAGCTGGGAGACTAAAAGACAATCACTCCCATGGAAGGTGGCTGGCCCCCCCCAGAGGTCTCCAGCTCTCCAGAGGGGCACTATCTGAGAAGCCCTCTGGAGATCCCCCTGCTGTAGCCCCCACTGCAGACCCCTTCCGCACAGCCTCCTTCCTCACTGCCCCCCCATCCTGTCGTGGCACTTGCTGCAGCCCTCCCAGTGCTTTATTTATTTATTTTGCACCAACAGGATTGCTGCAGTCTCATTCTCGCCTGGTTTAAAAACAGAGACAGACAGGGAGAGAGAGGGAGGAGGGAAGGAGTGAGGAAAGGGAGAGAGAGAGAGAGAGGGAGAGGCTTCCTGGCTCTTTTCTCTCCCTCAGTCTTGGCAGCAACAGCCACAGCAGCAGAAGCAGCAGCAGAAGCAGCGGCTGGCAGCAGGCAGGGGGGCGGCGGGCAGTGGGGACTGAGGCATAGAGGGGAGGTGCAGGGGCCAAGGACCTGCTCGAATGGGACAGGGTCCTCAGCCCAGGACAGATGCAGTGACCAACTTGATGCCACCCTCCAGCTCCTCTGGTAAGTGCCCTACTCTCTGTCCCAAAGCCGCAGCTGCCCTTTTCCGTAACATTCTCTGAGACAAAGCCAGACCAGTGTCCCTATCAATGAAAGAGGCAGCTGCGCCCCACCCCTGCTACCCACTAATTCCAGCCTCACAGGACTTTGCGGGGTGGGACTAAAATGTCCCAGGTGGCCTTAGGTGGGAGGATTCCAAGGAGCGGTCCCCTCTCTTCACCTCAGTACTCCCTCTACCTCTAGGGAGGGTTTTTTCCCACAGTCTGTGGGATATTCTAGAGATCCTCTCCCAGGGCACCGTTCCTCACACAGTTCCCCAACCAGGTGTGTTTGGAGAGTGCACCAGTGTTTCCTTGTTTCTCTGGACTGTCACAGAGGCGAGGAAGCATCCCTCCCTTGAGAGGGTGATGTCTCAGACCCCACCTCTGAAGGAGAGAAAGAAGTGGCTCTGGCACCTAGCTGTCCCTGCAAAGTGGCCGGGAGCCAGTCATGCAGCCACGGAGGTCGGCAAGGGAAGTCCTGTGATTAAATTAGCCTCTTTATAAATAAGAGCAGCTGACCCTAGGTCCCACAGTCCCTGGCCCAGCAGGCTTCAGCAACTAAGAGGAAACTCACGGGAGTGGGAGAGAAGGAAGCCGCCTTACATGCTTCACTGCACTTCTGCTGAATGCAGAGCAGAAGATGAGCAAGAACTGCAGCAGCTGTGATGAAGAGCTAGCTGTCAGGTGGACTGCCCAGAACAGGCCCAGGGAGCGGGAGGGAGGCTGGGAGCTGCCCTCCCTGGAGAACTGTGGGCATGCAGAGGTACCTGTTAGGTCAGAACAAGGGCAGCCTTTGCCCCTGGCCTTCATTTCCCAGAGCAAGCTTCTTCCTGGGCCCCTCTGTTGTTGGCTTCCTTCTGGTTCTCCATAGTAACTCCAGGACAGCCACTCTGGACCTGCACGCAGAAGGAAGGGTAGAATGGGGAAGAAGCAGAAGAAGTCACATCACCTCATAAACTGCTTCTCTTATCTTCCACTAGGGAGGAAGTAGGGCCCCGAAAGCCCGAGGCCCTAAAGCCCAGAGGCCATCAGGACCCAGTCCAGGAAACGCCCCAAGGCACCAGTCTTTGCTCCCATTTCCGTGCCCGCCTTTGCCCACTCCAGCACTTCCTATCCTGTAGGTTCCCTGTCACATCTAAGGTGCAACCCCAGGATAAACTGAGGGGCCCTCACCAGGAAAGATCCCTTCTCCTCTATCACCTCAGCCAAGTCTGCAGGGGTTGTCATCATGGTCACCAACGTCCTAATATTGCCCAGGCCTGGGTACTCGGCAGGCTCCTCATGCTGCCCAGGCCACTTGCCTGCCGTGCTGTTCTACTCCCTAGCACCTGGTCAGATGACGTCTCCTCTCCCTTCCCTGGTCACCGTTTGCCTCACAGCTTCCAACTCCATGCACAAGAGTGGAGGGAAGAGCTTCAGTTTTCTGTAAGGAAATGAATCCCAGCCTCCCCATCAAGCACACTCTGTACCCTGGGCCTTGGCTACTGTGCCCCTGGACTGTTGTCCACACAGGCCCTCTAGGGATGCTGGATTTGTTGGTCCTGGCTGAAGGAGGACAGCCACTGGGGGTAGAGCTGTGGCCTGTCTGTTCCTCAGCCTTTGGTGACTTAGTCAGGTGAGGAGGACCTGTTTCTGTTACTACAAAGAGCTCTGGCCAAGGATATGACCTCCCTGGGCCTTACAGAAAGCTGTAGATTAAAAATAAAGAATGGGAGACAAAGATGGACTGAGAGGAACAGAGCAGTGCTTGGGAAGAGTTACTGTGAGGGCAAGCAGACCTGAGATGTTCCTGGACCTCACAGACCCAGGAAAAACCCCATTCTAGGAAGATGCAGAGTTCCTTCTCTGCTGCTCCCTGATTTGTTTCCATAAAACTTTCTCCACAGAAATGAGTTTGACTAGGGTTCCATGGGCACAAGGCTGGTTATGCAGGACTTGGAGGGGGCAGGAAAGGAGAGATTCCCTAAAGAGGAGCCCCAGAAAGCCCCAGAATCCTTCCTGGTTTTGTGCCCTCCTGGCTGGTAATAGGCCAATATTCCTCTCTCCTCTAAGGAGGGCCAGGGAAAGCCAGGGTCATCTTCTGAAGCCACTCTCCAAAAAGGGCCATGTCATCATTTATTCCAGGACTCAAGTGGGGATGGATGTGGCCAAAGCTCCAAAGCAAGCCTGGCCCCCGTGGATTCCCCTCCTTTGCCTACTTCTCCTGCCTGAAGTGGGCAGTGCCAGTTGCCCTGCTGTGTGTGACTGCACCTCCCAACCCCGGGCAGTGCTCTGTGCCCACAGGCGGCTGGAAGCTGTCCCTGGGGGACTCCCGCCGGACACTGAACTCTTGGACCTGAGTGGGAACCGCCTGTGGGCGCTTCAGCGGGGTATGCTCTCTCGACTGGGCCTGCTCCAGGAACTGGACCTCAGCCACAACCAGCTCTCCACACTTGAGCCCGGAGCCTTCCATGGCCTACAAAGCCTACTCACACTGAGACTCCAGGGCAATCGGCTCCGCATCATGGGGCCTGGGGTCTTCTCAGGCCTGTCTGCCCTCACTCTGCTGGACCTCCGCTTCAACCAGATTGTCCTCTTCCTGGATGGAGCTTTCAGTGAGCTAGGCAGCCTCCGGCAGCTAGAAGTTGGGGACAACCACGTAGTGTTTGTGGCTCCAGGGGCCTTTGCAGGGCTGGCACAGCTGAACACCCTCACTCTAGAAAGCTGCAACCTCAGCATGGTGCCTGGCCTTGCCCTCGCCCGCCTCCCGGCACTCATGGCCCTTAAGCTCCGAGAACTGGATATTGAAAGGCTGCCTGCTGGGGCACTGCAGGGTCTGGGGCAGCTGAAGGAGCTGGAGATCCACCACTGGCCATCTCTGGAGGCTTTGGACCCAGGGAGCCTGTCTGGGCTCAATCTAAGCAGCCTGGCCATCACTCACTGCAACCTGAGCTCGGTGCCCTTCCAGGCACTGTACCACCTGAGCTTCCTCAGGGTCCTGGATCTATCTCAGAACCCAATCTCGGCCATCCCAGCCCGAAGGCTCAGCCCTTTGGTGCGCCTCCAAGAGCTCCGGCTGTCAGGGGCCGGCCTCACCTCCATTGCTGCCCACGCTTTCCACGGCTTGACCGCCTTCCACCTCCTGGACGTGGCAGACAACTCCCTGCAGACACTAGAGGAAACGGCTTTCCCTTCACCAGACAAGCTGGTCACCCTTAGGTTGTCTGGCAACCCCCTAACTTGTGACTGCCGCCTCCTGTGGTTGCTTCGACTGCGCCACCGCCTGGACTTTGGCATATCGCCTCCTGCCTGCGCTGGCCCCCAGCTTGTCCAGGGGAAGAGCCTGAGGGAGTTTTCAGACATCCTGCCTCCAGGACATTTTACTTGCAAACCAGCCCTGATCCAAAAGTCGGGGCCTCGGTGGGTCATTGTGGAGGAGGGGGGACATGCCATTTTCTCCTGCTCTGGAGATGGAGACCCAGCCCCCACCATCTCCTGGATGAGACCTCAAGGGCCTTGGCTGGGAAGGGCTGGCAGAGTCAGGGTCCTCGAGGATGGGACACTGGAGATCCGCTCAGCGCAGCTACAGGACCGCGGGCCCTATATCTGTGTGGTCAGCAATGTAGCTGGGAATGACTCCCTAAGGACCTGGCTGGAAGTAACCCAAGTGGAACCACCAAATGGTACTGTCCCTGACCCCAACGTCACCACGCCAGGGATCCCAGGGCCCTTCTTTCTGGACAGCAGGGGTGTGGCTATGGTGCTAGCAGTTGGCTTCCTCCCCTTCCTTACCTCAGTGACCCTCTGCTTTGGGCTGATTGCCCTCTGGAGCAAGGGCAAGGGCCGGGTCAAACACCACATGACTTTTGACTTTGTGGCACCTCGGCCCTCTGGGGATAAGAACTCTGGGGGTAACCGAGTCACTGCCAAGCTCTTCTAACCTTCCTACCACTCTGAGAATTCAGCCAAGTCCACTCCCAGCAGAAAGGGGAAGGCAGAAACGAAGCTGCTTTGGACCAGACTTGTCCGGAGCGGCGCAGATCTCACACATCTGCCTCTGCACTGTGCCGCATTTGGAGATGTGGGTAGAAGGACTGCTGCCCTGTACTTCTGCAGTCTGAGGATGACACTGTCATTTCTTTTCTGAGCATCCCGGGAGTTGCAGATACAGACCTGTAATTAGCCCAGCCTTCCTTAAACCACCCCTCCAACACATACACACCGGGTGTGAACTGTGGACCAAGGCTCCAGTCTGCTCTTTTAGCCACTAGGCTTTCCTCACACACTTACAACTTTAATAACCAATGTCACCTGCCAACCCCAGCCATAACATTATTTTGGAAATGAGCCTGGGGGGGGGGGGGCTGCTGATTAATGGAATTGGTTCCTCACCCACACAGTCTCCCTTTCTTTGCTGCCTTGCCCTGCCCTCCCCAGCCCAGCCCCGGGCCTTGAGGGGCAAGGAACTAGAGCCAGGGGTCCTCAGGCTAAGGAGAAGAGCATGCGCGGGTGGGGTGGGGAGGACAGCCCACCCTCACTCTGGCGCTGTCTGCATGAACCCCTACCATCTTCCTGTCCAATCATTAAACCTGCTGCCAAAAGGCCACCGTAGTCACAAACAAGACAAAACAGGCTCTCTGGCACCTTCTTTACCTCAGTTTATTCCTTTCTCCCCCTTCTGTGGCCCACTGATGAATGTCTTGGTGAACTGCCAGAGGCCCATGCTGCTCACCTGTCTTAGTCCCAGTTATTTCCTTTTTACTTTCCGTTTCTGGAACTGAGGAGAGGTTCCTCTACTTTCCAAGGGATGCCTTTTCCAAAATCCAGGCCTAGGGTACCTAACTCCTTCCCTTTTTTCACATTTCTAGTCACTCTTCTTCCATAGACTCCTAGTGCCCAGGAGGACCAGGCGGGACCTGCTGGAAAACAACTAAGAAGTGCAAGAAACTGCCTCCCTAGGAGGAGGGAGATCCAGCTTGGAGGGGGAAGGGAGGGTGGCCGAGCAAGCTGTAGTGAAAGAGGAGGAAAGGGGTGGAGCAGGCACAGTCCGCCTGGCTTCTTCCCACTGCCCTCTGCAACAACTGCGCCCCTGTTGTGTTTAGCAGAGTCCCTGAGGGAAGCTGCCTCTGGACAAATGTCACCCAGACGGCAGAGAAGGGGAAAGAAGAGCAGAACTGCTGAGTGCCATGGAGTGTCCTCAGAGGACAAAGCAGAGCTGGGAATTGGGACAAATACAGATGCTGGGAACTGAAGGGAAAAGGTAACAGCCTCAGCATCAGCAGAAGAGGAGGAGTAGAAGGGGAGAGAGGAGCGACAGGGGACAGACCAGAGGAGGATCTCGAGGCTGCTCCGGAGCATTCTGCAGCAGCCTCGGCTCCACATCCTTGTGGAGTCCTGCCCACCCGTGCGGGCGTCCCGCGCTCCCTAGTTGCTGTCACCGTCCTTGTTCTGAAGAGAGCCCGTGCA
Source organism: Myocastor coypus (assembly GCA_004027025.1). Classification (NCBI taxonomy): domain Eukaryota; kingdom Metazoa; phylum Chordata; class Mammalia; order Rodentia; family Myocastoridae; genus Myocastor; species Myocastor coypus. The sequence continues at coordinate 32,965 of PVJA010015103.1, read as the reverse complement.
TTGCACGAGCACCAGCTCCAACTGGCCCTGGAGGGGCAGCTGGTGCCACCGAGGGGACAAGGGGACGAAGCTCTGCAGTGGGGCAAAGGTGAATGTGAGCCCGAGAAAGTGACTTTGTTGAGAAATGGCCGAGGCCTGAGCCCACCACCCACTGCACGCACATGCAGCAGCCAGCAGCCACTGTGTTGCTCTCTGTCTTCTTCCACCCAGCAGCCTATTAGGTTGGGACCTGGGAGCTGGGTGCCAGCAGTCCTCCCGCTACTTGCCCTCTCTGCAACGCAGATAAGGGTGGAAGCTGCACTGCTGGGGCCCCAGGGCAGCTGGGAGCCTCGCTGAGTGTCTGGCAGAGAGAGAGGCTGCTGGAGCACACACAGGCAGAGGAAGAAAAGTCGAGTCATATGTGCAGTGTCAAATTTATAGTGGCTCCATGAAATAAAATCAAAATTAAGCAAGCTTAGTTTTAATCCTACATTTATTACCCAAACTATTATCATTTCATTGTGCCATATAAAATCACTAATAATATATTTAACATTGTTTTATATTTGGTCTTTGACATTGATAGTATATTTTACACTTACAAGGTATCTCAATTCAATCACTAAATTTTTACCAGAAATATCTGTATTTAGATTTCATAAAATTCATCTTTTTTTTGTGTGTGTGGGACCAGGGTTCGATCTCACAACCTTGCGCTTGCCAGGCAGGCACTTGTGCTACGGAGCTATCTCCCCAGCGCCCTCCATAAAATTCATCTTTGAAAAAGAGTCACACATTCAAGTCGTTTTAAACATAATTAAAAGTTTTCCAATAAGTGAATCAAGTGCTCAATTTTAAATTAATTAAAATTAAATAAATTTATATTTCTACTCTGCAGTCACACTGTGTCTAGGAGCCCCGTGTGCCCAGTGGCTACTGTACCAGACAGCACAGCTCCAGGCACTATGACCATGGGCATAGACTCGGGCCTACTGGGTGGATGACATCTCCCCCAGAAAGGCGCCTCACGGAGGCGCCTACAGGGTTATCCTCCATGACCACCCTTCACCCTTTTCCAGCACACCTTCCAGAGGTGAAGCCCTATTAATGGAACAAGGTAGTGTGCTGAGTTCCTCCAAGGTTGGTCCCATCCTTGGCAAACCAGTCTCTTGCTGTACCATGGGAAGGCTGTGACTGTACAGGCTGTGGTGTGTGTGTGCGCGCACCAAAGAATATGCAAATACAGCTGAGGATGTAAGTGGGTGGCGTGCTTCCCAGATGGCCATGGGGCATGCCCACACACAAGGGTATGATGGCACCACCTTGTAGGGACAATTCAACACAGGCTCTGCCTGGGGTTGGATGGAGATATCCTACAAGGAGGAAACATTTGCAAGAACTAGTCTATGCCATGTGGTCCTATGCATGCTTTCTTATTTAATCCTCACATCAACCCTAGAAGGTAGGCAGGCAATTGAGCTGATGAAACTTAAGGTCAAATAGATTCCACTGCTCAATTGCATAGAATTAGTTAACAAGGAACATTCACTTGAACTCAGTATTGCCTGATTAAAACACCCTTCCTTCCTTCCTTCCCTCCTTTTCTCTTTCTTTTTCATCTTTTTTGAGAGAGGTTCTCACTATGCAGTTCAGGCTGGCCTTAAACTCACTTTTGTAGCCTAGGCTGGTCTCGAACTAGCACCGATCCTCCTGCCTCAGCCTTCCCAGCACTGGGATTACAGGCAACGCCACTACACCCAGTCTCAAATGCCTTCTCACCATGCCGTGGGGCAGGGCTGGCATGGCATCCTGGGGATCAAACCCCAGTCCCTGTATCTGCCTAAGCCAGTGCTTCAGTCCACTCAGCTATCTGGCCAGCCCCAAACTCCATGTTTCTACCTTACTGCCATACTCACTCTACTCAAGACCTCTCAGTTGCACGATGATCTGTGACAAAGGTGACATCTTCCACCCCACTCATTCTGAGCTTTCTATGGAAGGAGGGGACTGTTGATCCTCACCTTCCTTCACCTTCCCTAATGCACCTGAGTCAGGAAGTTGTTCATTTGTCTTCTTTCTTCTCCACTCGCCTCCCCACCAATATCCTGACTGCCTCTGCCACAGGGACAGGTGAAATGGAGCAGAACATCCAAGGACCTGATAGACTGAAGTGAAAGCCCTGTCTCCTGGCAGTAGATATCCTCTGATTTAAAAGGCTGGCTTTCAATTTTCTAGTTCCCTTTGTAGGTCCTAAATTGATCAACTTCTTAGGCAACTGCCCAGGCGTTCCCAGTATGGTAGAACAACTCATGAGCTCTTGGCATTCACTGACTGCCCACTTTCCTCCTGCCCCTAACAGAGCCTTCCTGAGGTTACCTCATCCCACCTTCCTTCCTCCTCCTCTCTTCCATGTTGGTCATGGTTCTACCTAGGCCAGAGCAACTCTGGACCCAAAGTATTCCGCCATCATGCCAGGGCTCCCCACGTTGCTCCCTGATGGATTCTCTAATTCCTCATTCCTATTTCTTTCATCACTACCGGACACTGATGCAAGGAATGAGAGTCCCAAGCAGTGATCGTCACAACCTTTGAGTTGGAATCCCCAAGAATACCTGGTACATGCTTTGAACAAAGCAAACGTCACCATTTGGCAGTTGTCGGAAGCCTCACAGGCCCCACAGAATGCAGGTTAAGAAAGTGATGAGGAGGTTTTAGGGTGCAGGGACAAAGCTGAGAGCTTAGACTGCAGTTCCTCCCTGGGGCCCATTAAAGGTCAGGAGAAAAGGGTGGGAAGGGCTGCAGTACAGATTAGATACTGGCACAGGTGAAATCAGATGCTGGGATGGGTTCTGTTACCTTTTCCACCAGCACCTTCTCGGGGACAGGAAGGAGACTCTGGATGGGATTCTTGCTCTGGGAAATGAATGTGAGGATGACTGAGGCTCCCAAGCCATGAGCTTCCCTTGCTTGGAAGAAACCAATCCGGAAGGCTTAGAGCCCGTGGAAGTGGCTGGGGTGGTGGTGGAGTGTCTTTCCTACAACACCTGGCCCAGTTCATCAGTCTGACCTAAAGATGGATTGCCATAAATTATGATCCCGCTCCCAGTCTGGCTTCTGGTGCAGTCGTGACTCATGGGGGAGCAGAGGTGATGTCTCCAGTGGGTAAAAGGAGAGGTGAGCACTGTTTTTCAAAGATACAGACTGAGTATCACTCAGATGGTGACTCACGTGCTGTATGGGAAAGAACTCTATGAGTGGCCACCACCCTGGAGCCAGGGCTGAGAACTAGAGCTGTATCTGAGAACCTCTCCCTGCCTAGACCCTAGCTAACACCTACTCTCCTCCTGAAGGAATCGCCTGCTCAGTGAACTCACTGGGAAACCCAGGCTTTACAGGAACTCACTGCCATACCGCCTCCTACAGCCCGTCCAGAACATACACCAAAAAAACCAAAAAAAGGGGAATCAAGAGCTAAGAGCTGGAGCTGGGCATGGCGGCGCATGCCTGTAATCCCAGCACTTGGGAGGTTGAGGCAGGAGGATCGATGTGAGTTCGAGACCAGCCTGGGCTACAAAAGTGAGCTCAAGGCCAGCCTGAACTGCACAGTGAGACCCTGTCTCAAAAAGACAAAAAAAAAAAAAAAAAGAAAAAGAAAAAGAGTTAAGATCTGGAGATGAGAATAAATCACAATGCACCCAACCCAGCATCTCACAACTCAACTTCTCAGTTGTGTTTTGGACTCTTAAAGGGGAAAAGAGATGAGAAATCCCAAGTGCATGGGGAATTGAAAGTGAGTTTAGAATTATGTCACCTAAAGTTATTCCTTCTAGCTCCCCAACTCCTTACCCAGTCAGTCAGAAGTCAGCTCTCTTCTCTAAAATTTCCAAGACAAATGATTCACCACCCTTTTCCTGCTCTGGTGTGATTTTAACTTTTAATTCCTGCTCTGGATTTCCATTTCATTGCCTCTTTTTTGCCAACTGCAATCCCACTGGGGTCAGAAGATGATGGGTTATAAAGTAATTCTATGCTTTTTATGAAAACGTTACTGTTACCCTCTTAAAGTAAAAATATCCATAGTAATCAAGACACTCAAATACCTAGGAATAATTCTAACAAGAAACATGTCGGGCCAGATAACTCAGCAGACTAAAACAGTGCTGAGACTGGGCATGGTGCACACCTGTAATTCCAGTGCATGGGAGGCTGAACACAGGAGGGTCACTACAAGTCCAGTCTGTGTAGTGAGACCCTGTAGACCTTCCACTAGATACATTTTAAGAAAGAAAAAAGGCACTACAAACAAATTTCTTAAAAACAAACACTGCATAGCAAAATATCACCCTCCACAAACTAAAAAGACATACAACAATAGAAGGGGAAAGTATTTTTAAAGTATGAAAAAGAAATTCAACATATTAAAGGATTAAATAAGCAGCAAAATATGAACCAATATATAAACAATGTATAAAAATGCAGGTGGCAGACATTAAGAGAAGCAAACCTGGGGCTGGGGAGATAGCTCTGTGGCACAAGTATATGCCTGGCAAGTGCAAGGTTGTGAGTTCGAACCCTAGTCCCACAAGAAAAGAAAAAAGAAATGAAAATAAAAATTGCAGTGAGATACCACTTACACTATCAGACTTGTCAAAAATTGAGATGTGGTAACACGCTCTACATGTGCTATCTGATAGGTTTTTCAGTAGTGTAATAAAGAGATAGGAAGGATAAAAGAAGCCTTTATTACAGACGAGTCAGGTAGATCCTCTGGCCTGAGGCAAAGAAAGCTGGGGCTTCTGTGGACTTTAGGAGGGTGGAATTTGAGGATGTTTAGAAATATTTGAGTAGCTGTTGGGGGTCTTCCCTGAGGCCTTGGGAAAGATGAAGGAAATCACATCCTGGGCTGGGTTGGAGAAGAATCAGGGAGGTCTCTGGAAAGATAGGCTGTTGTTTTAAGGGTTTCAGCCATATTAGATGACCACCATAATAATTCAGTAATTCATACTAGGGCCAGAACCTATCAGCATCAGACAGATTTTTATGTTTTTTGAGATGAGGAGCCTCCTTGTCTCACCCTCCCGGGGTTTCAGGATTGTAGGTGCACACCACCACACCTGGCAACAGATGAGAGAGTAAATCATTAGAAGTTCCATGGAAGGCAATTTGGCCATACTAAGCCAAAATCCTTTCGATACATAGCTGATAGAATGAAAATTAGAAAAACCTTGGTGGGAGGGAGGGAATTTGCAAAATTTTACATACCTAAATGGAAAAAACAATGCACACATTCCTTGACCTAGAGTTTTCATGCCAAATGTTTATCAAAACAAGATAAGAGCTGGGCATGGTGGTGCACACCTGTAATCCCAGTCCTTGGGAGGCTGAGGCAGGAGGATTGGTGCAAGTTTGAGACCAGTCTGGGCTACAAAAGTGAGTTCAAGGCCAGCTTGAACTACATAGCCAGACCCTGTCTCAAAAAGACAAAAAAAATAAAAAAAGGCTTGCATATCAAGATATGGGCCTGGCGGGTTGTTTCAGTGGTCTAAAGCGCCTGCTTGGGAAAGCTTGGGAGGCTTCAGGGACCGAGGTTCGATTCCCGGCACCACATGCTGCACCGGCCCTGCCCTCGGGGAGGGCTGAGCCGGCCATAAACATGAATGGATAAAAAAATAAAGGTTCTGAAACAAGAAAAAAAATAAAATAAAATAAAAAATTTTTAAAAAATGATGTTAGAGAATAGCTCAGCAGACTAAACTGCCTGCTTAGGCAGATGCAGGGTCTGGTGTTCGATCCCCAGCACTGTGCCAGCCCCACCCCCTGGGATGCTCTGAGATAGCAACTGAGACTGGGCATGGTGATGCAGGTCTGTAATCCCAGCACTTGGGAGGCTGAAAACAGGTGGATCATGAGTCTGATCTATGTAATGAGACCGTGTGTGTGTGTGTGTGTGTGTGTGTGTGTGTATATACACATATATATTGTCTTTTTGAGACAGAGTCTCGCTATGCAGTTCAAGCTGGCCTTGAGCTCACTTTTGTAGGTCAGGCTGGTCTTGAACTCACACCGATCCTCCTGTCTCAGCCTCCCAAGTGCTGGGATTATGGGTGTGTGCCACCACATCCGGCTGTCAAATATATTTAACCAATCCTCTAACATCTTTTTTAAAATTTTTGCTTGTTTGGTTGATTTTTGTATTTTAAAAATGTATATATTTAGCTGGGCATGATGGCACATGCCTGTAATCCCAGCACTCAGGAGACTGAGGCAGGAGGGATCAGTGTGAGTTCAAGACCAGCCTGGGCTACAAAAGTGAGCTCAAGGCCAGCCTGAACTGCATAGAGAGACCCTTTCTCAAAAAGATTATATATATATATATATATATATATATATATATATATATACATATTTGAGTATATCATTTGGTTTTTATGAAGTTCTTATGACATGTGCTATGAAAGGTTTCTAGATTATATAAAAGGAAATCACAAAATAGAATGTATAATATGCTACTAACTGTGTGAAATATATATACATATATGCATGTTAACTATGAAATATCTTGTGAAAAAATCACAAGAAGCAGTGGGCATTAAGAGCTTCTGAAAGGAGTCTTTGTAATAACCTCGTGCTCCATTTATTTATTTATTTATTTATTTATTTATTTATTTATTTTTTCTTGCTTCAGAGCTTTTGTTTGTTTATTTTTATGGCCGGGTCAGCCTGCCCTGAGGGCAGGGCTGGCGCAGCATGTCGTGCCAGGGATTGAACCGTGGTCCCTGCAGCAGCCTAAGCTTTCCTAAGCAGGCACTTTAGACCACTGAGCCATCCTGCCAGGCCCCTCGTGCTCCTTCTGAACAATCTAGAATATGCATGTATTACTTATTCAAAATACATGTTCTTTTTTAAAATTTAACAATGTTTGCATTACATATTTTCACCATGAAATCAGTATAGATCAACAGACATAGGTATGTAAGACTGATCAAACAAACATTAACACTTTCAATCAACATTAATTTTTTTAACTCTTCCAATTGGATTTTGAATTTAAGTTACTCTTCTAAAAAAAAAAGAAATATAGGAGTTGAGACTACAGAAAACGCAAGGTCCTGAGATTGATTCCTGGTGCCACCCAAAATTTATTTATTCATTTATTTCTTCTTTTGGGTCCTTAAACTACGGAGACTATACAATATTTGCATGTGCAGGTCTGGTTTATTTTACTAATGAGTATATGTTCAAGATACATCCATTTATATATGAAGTCTTCTAGTTTATCATTCCTTACAGCTGAATAGTATTCCATTTTATAAAAATACCATATGTTTTTCTTTTTTTTTTTTTTTTTGTGGGACTGGGGTTTGAACTCACAACCTTGTACTTGCCAGGCAGGCACTTACACCACAGAGCTGTCTCCCCAACCCTACCATATGTTTTTTAACCAATCTTCAGATGATGGGCATTTTGGTTGTTTCCAGGATTTAGCTATCACAAATTGTGCTGCTATAAACATAGGTGCACAGATATCACTATGACAGGATGTTTTCAGTTTTTCTGGAAAAATTCCCAGTAGGGGAATGGCTAGATTGGATGGGATTTCCAGCTTTCTCGTTTTTTAAGCAGTCTTCACACTGCTTTCCATAATGGTTGTACCAGTCTGCATTCCCACCAGCAGTGGAGAAGGGTTCCTTTTTCCCCACAGCCTCTCCAACTATTGTTGGTTGACTTCTTTACAGTAGCCATTTATTTTATTTTATTTTATCTTTTTTTTTTTTTTTTTTTTTTTTTTTTTTTTTTTTTTTTTTTTTTTTTTTTTTTTTTTTTTTTTTTTTT
>PVJA010015103.1:13684-25053 GCA_004027025.1 Myocastor coypus | reverse complement strand
ACAGTAGCCATTCTTTCTAGGTGAGATGGTATCTAAGTGTTGTTTTGATTTGCATTTCGTGAATGGCTAGTGATGTGGAGCATTTATTTATTTGTTTATTTATACTTTTTGTCTTTTTGAGAAAGGGTTTCACTATGCAGTGCAGGCTGGCCTTGAACTCACTGGCCCCAGGCTGGTCTCAAACTCACATTGATTCTCCTGGCTCAGCCTTCCAAGTGCTGGGATTACAGGCGTGCACCACCACACCCAGCTCTTCATGTATTTATAAGCTTTTTGAATTTCTTTCTCTGAGAAGTGTGTGTTCATCTCAGATGCCCATTTCTGGATTGGATCTTTGAATTTTAGGACCCTAATGGCTTTTAGCTCTTTATAAATTCTAGATACAAGATCTTTGTGTGAATATTTATTACTTAAATTTTTTTTTTTGAAATTTGTGGGTTGTCTTTTCACTCTGTTGGTAATTTCTTTTGACATGAAAAATCTTTTCAGCCAGAGGAGGTCCCATTTGTTGATAATTTCGTGTGTTAAACGTGCATTTTGATTCTTGTTCATGAACTCTTTGCCTACCCAATGTCTAGATTTCCTCCAACTTTCTCCTCTAGGAGGTTTATGGTTTCTCTCTCTCTCTTTTTTTTTTTTTTTTTTTTTTTTGTTATGGCCGGCTCAGCCTGCCCTGAGGGCAGGGCTGGCGCAGCATGTCGTGCCAGGGATCAAACCGCGGTCCCTGCAGCCGCCTAAGCTTTGCTAAGCAGGCGCTTTAGGCCACTGAGTCATCCTGCGGGGCCCCTAGGGTTTCTCTTTTAATATTTAGATCTTTTTTTTTTTTTTTTTTTTTTGAGACAGGGTCTCGCTATGCAGTTGAGGCTGGCCTTGAGCTCACTTTTGTAGCCCAGGCTGGTCTCGAACTCGCACCAATCCTCCTGTCTCAGCCTCCCGAGTGCTGGGATTACAGGCGTGAGCCACCACGCCCAGCTCTAATATTGAGATCTTTAATCCATTTTGATTTTAGTTTAGTGCATGTGATAGCCCTGGGTCAAGTTTTAGTTTTCGACTCAAAATACATATTAAAATTAAATTAGTCCAAGTCAGGCATGACTATAAACTCAGCTACTGGCGAGCAGAAAGACGGCTTGAACGCAGTAAAGTTGGAGGACAGCTTGGGTACCACAGTGAATCCCTCTTTCTCTCTCTCTCTCTTCTTAGAGACAGGGTCTCGGTATGCAGTTCAGCTGGCCTTAAACTCACTTTTGTAGCCCAGGCTGGTCTCAAACTTACACAGATCCTCCAGCCTCAGCCTCCCAAGTGCTGGGATTAAAGGCGTGTACAACCACGCCCGGCTGAGATCCTTCCTTTTCCTTTCTCTCTCCTCCCTCTCCTCACTCCCTCGCTCTCGCTCTGAAGGGTGTACGGGGTGCTGAGAGTCTCACTACCAGATCATACTCGTGGTGATCCGCCTTGCGCTTCAGCGCACCCCGGGATCCGGCCGGCAGGCGACCCTTTCTCTGAACTGAAAAAAAGAAACAAAAACTAACAACAACAAAAATGAGCCCAAAGTAATCTCCTTAATTGACCAAGGATACAATCGTGCACTCATTCCACACAGGTTTCTTTGAGCGCTAGTCACGAGCCAGGGCTCCCCTAAAGGCAGGGCAGAATGCGGATGAAGCCGGGTCGCGAACGAGTCCCCGGGGTGTCGCGGGGCCAACCGTCCCCAACCGCCGGACTCCTCCGCGCTCAAGTCCGCGCCCGCACAGGGCGGCCTCGCTCTCTGATAGCGCCTTACCCACAGCCTTTTCTCTGCCTACAAAGCCCAGTCCGTGCTTTGAAGAGTAAAAATAAAGGGTCAGAGAGGTAGCTCAGTGGCCTAAGCTCCTGTCAGGCAAGCGCAGGGACCTGGGTTCGATCGTGTTGTGCGGTCCCCGTCCCAGGCGCGCTCAGGCGGGCAATCGAGTCCGGGCGTGGCGGTGCACACCCGTAATCCCAGCGCTGCCTAGTGAGGCCTTATACCAAATACATTAAAATAAGTAAAATAAAACAATGTGTTCAGCGCCCCGAGCTTTTCTATCACGATGTGGGTCTCGATGGGAGACAAGGAAACTGTTAGAGAAACAAATGGGGCAGCTGTTTCGCCCACTGTCCCCGGGCTTTCGAATGAAACGGTCTTGGAACGATTTCACGCGACCAGTGGCAAGACGTTCTTCAGCGGTCCAGCGCCGCAGGCTCGAATCTTCCCTAGGGGATTGGGAGGCGGTAGTTCCCCAAGTGATGGGCTTTGAGGGGACCGGAGAAGGCTCGGTGAAGCCCACGGTTGGCTGTTACAATTTTCTCAGCAGGTGCCATCTCAATTCGTAACAGCGGCTCTCCCTGGATCTTCTTAACCTGGTGGGCGGGCTTTGGAATTCATCCTGGTCATTGGGCCACAAAGCTGCGCAGCCATGTCACTCACAGTAACTAGAGGTAGGATTGGTTGCAAAGGGCGCAAGATAATGGACGGACGGAGAGAGCAGCGCTGATTGGTGCAGGCTGGCTGCAGGGGCGGGAAAGCGGGGGGCTGAAGCGCGGCCTACTGGCCGAGTCGTGGTACTGGAAGGAGGAGGTGGTACCCGGGCCGAGGTGCGAGACTGGGCGCGCTAAGACAGACGCTGGAGGAGCGGTACGGGCTGGGGCGAGGGTGCGGCAGTTCGGGGGCGGGGGGGGGGTCGTGATCAGCCTCGGCACTGAGAGGCAGTAGGCGAGTAGGAAGGGAGGCGTCCGATGCATACCGGGGCGCGACGGGATGTGGGCCGCGCGGGGGGACCGTGGGAAACTGCTTGTGCCAGGTGAGAGAGTTTGCCCGAGTCGGAACTGAGTCGGATTGCAGCTGAGCTGGTTCTGAGACTGAGAGCACTTTGGGGTTCTGTCTTGTACTCGCCTCGGACTTCCCGGTGAGGCGTTTTCCATGCTGTCTCCAGCAGGACGGGTCTTTATTTATGGGCGACCGTGTTACACACTGTTTCTGACTGATGGATAATTGTGGCTTTGGGCTCGTCTGACTTCATCAGCTCACTCCTTGAGGAGGCAACTGCTGATCACACAAATAAATGCAGTTATAGCATCTGAAGAGGAGTTAGTGAAATTTAGCTCTTGATTCAAATAGAATCAAGTCGTCCAACAGGCTGATCTTTGTCCTACTCATCGCCCCCTCACCATATCCTTATTATAGTATATTCTGACACCTACGTGTGTGCCAGGTGTTCCACCCAGAAATCTGAGTAGACAGCCCCGTGGCTCTGCCCTCTGCTTTGACAAAAACCCATCGACACCTGCACTGGTCTCCAGCCGGACCTACTCCAGCTTTCAGTGCCTCACGGAAACAGTAGCGTTAATCGGTTTTACACAGCCGGGAATGTGTTGTAGGGGATGCGTGGGATATGCAACGCAGTATGGGTTAGGATTGAGGGAACAGAGCCAGAAAAGTAGCAAGAACCTTCCTTGATCTTTTTTTTTTTTTTTTTTTGTCTTTTTGAGACAGGGTCTCACTATGCAGTTCAGGCTGGCCTTGAGCTCACTTTTGTAGCCCAGGCTGGTATCAAACTCACACCGATCCTCCTGCCTCAGCCTCCTGAGTGCTGGGATTACAGGCATGCGCCACCACGCCCGGCTCCTTCCTTGATCTTAATTCTGATGGTTTCTGAAAAACTCTGTGCTTTGGAATGGGGTAAAGTGCTTTAATCATGATTGCTCTTCCAAACAAGACTTTTTTTTTTTTTTTTTTTCACAATGTGTTGTGTAGAAATTACTAACCAGCTGTGTGACCTCAAGGAGATCTATGTGTAGCTCTGAGCTCAGTTTTCTCGCGTTGTAATATTAATAGAACAAAATAATCTCAGTGGTTGCTTCCAGTTCTAAAACTGCTATTTGTATGCCCAGGCATAGTGATGGTGAACCTTGTAGAACTTGCAATGGTAACCAACCCTGTGGGTTCACCACCACTGCCCCATGAGGATAAGTTATGGTCATTAAAGGCAGAAAGTGTTAAAGAACACAGGGCTAGATTTGTTTTGATTTCCCAAACCCTTTCACACATAGAAGTAATGTCTTGACAAAACATTTCTTGCTGGCTGAGAAACTCCCATGAAGACACCTGGGTCTTGATTGCTATGTCCCCAGAATTGAGCTCACATGAGATACTAAATTTTTAGTTTTTTTTTTACTCACACTGATCCACCTGCCTCAGCCTCCCAAGTGCTGAGATTATAGGCGTGAGCTACCATGCCCTGCTGGAGTTTTTTTTTTTTAATTTTATTTATTTTTTCTTGTTTCAGAACTTTGTTTGTTTATTTGTATGGCCGGCTCAGCCTGCCCTGAGGGTAGGGCTGCCGTAGCATGTGGTGCCGGGCATTGAACCGTGGTCCCTGCAGCTGCCTGCAGGCGCTTTAGACCACTGAGCCATCCTGCTGGGGCCCGAGTTTTTGGTTTTTGAAGCATTGTCTCTCCCTGTAATTCAGGTTGATCTTGAACTCATTTTGTAGTTCCAGGTAGCCCCAAATTAACTGAGATCCTCTTGCCTCAGCTTTCCTGGCTGTGGTATTACAGGCATAGGCTGCCACATTGAACATCCTCCTGCCTCTATCTCCCAGGTGCTGGGATTAAGCCTGGGGAGTAAGGAAGTATGCTTTTGAACAGATTCTCCCTATATGGTTCAGGCTGGCCTTGAACTCAGTGTGATACTCTTATCTCTGCCTAAAGCACTCCGTTTTGTTTATTTTTTTGTGGGACTGGTGTTCAAACTCATGACCTTGCACTTGCCAGGCAGGCACTTGTGCTACAGAACTATCTCCCTGGCCCATGCACTCCATTTTTATTAATTTGAATAAACTGATAGCAGATAAATGAATTGTACCTTTAGCTGGGCGTGGTGGTGCACGCCTGTAATCCCAGCACTTGGGAGGCTGAGGCAGGAGGATTGGTGTGAGTTCAAGAACAGCTTGAGCTACAGAAATGAGCTCAAGGCCAGCCTGAACTGCATAGTGAGACCCCGTCTCAAAAGGACAAAAAAAAAAAAAAATTAGTTGTATTTTAATGAACCGGTTTTCTTTCTTTCTTTCTTTCTTCTTCCTCCTCCTCCTCCCTCTTTCTTCTATCTGTGACCCATTAAAGACACTTGAAGTTCTAAATCCCTCACCATGTCGCCTTGATGAAAATGTGTATTACTTTCCTGTCGTCATGTACTTAGTTTGGGCATTTATCACTTTTTAGACTGTGTCTCAAAGCAAGAATTCTTTTCTCTCTCCCTCAGCATGCGCAGCCCATAACAAAAAGCACAGTTTAACTGAGCCACATTTATCATGGAGACAAGACTGGCACTTCAGGGACCATATAAAAACATAAGTAAAAAATATATATACAAGTGAAATAACCGAGAAATAAAAGTATTTTCTTGACTCTGATCCTCCTTTTTTTTTTTTGTCTTTTTGAGACAGGGCCTCACTATGCAGCTCAGGCTGGCCTTGAGCTCATTTTTGTAGCCCAGGCTGGTCTCAACTCAACTGATCCTCTTGCCTCAGCCTGTCAAGGGCTAGGATTACAGGCATGCACCACTATGCCTGGCTTTTTTTTTTTTTTTTTTTTTTTTTTTTTTTGTCTTTTTGAGACAGGGCCTTGCTATGCAGTTGAGGCTGGCCTTGAGCTCACTTTTGTAGCCCAGGCTGGTCTCGAACTCGTACCAATCCTCCTGCCTCAGCCTCCCAAGTGCTGGGATTGTAGGCATGAGCCACCATGCCTGGTTTGCCTGGCTTTTTTTCTTCTTTCTTTTTTTTTGTAAAGTCACTTTTACAGGGCCCACTAGATAGCTCAGTGGACTAAAGTGCCTATTTAGGCAGACACAGGGACTGGGGCTCAGTCCCTAAGTACCATGCTAGCCCTGTCCCCCAGGACACTCTGAGAAGGTGATTGAGATGGGGCATGGTGGCACCTGCTTGTAATCCCAGGGTTAGGAGGCTGAAAACAGAATCACTAGGAGTCCAATCTGTATAGTTAGACCCTGTGCTAAATACATTAAAAAAATAACTTTTACAGGTTTTTCTTTTTTTTTTTGGTGGTACTGGGGATTGAACTCAGGACCTTGCACTTGCCAGGCAAGCACTTATTCTACTGAGCTATCTCCCTGGCCCTTACAGATTTTTCTTAGGCAAATAATAACCCAGACGAGAGGTTAGGTGAGCTGTTCAATCGCAAGTAATTCCTCTGTAAAGTGGGTAACATTTCCTGCCTTATGGGGTTGTTTGAATATTGGATAAAACATACTGTAATGTGCCTGGCATAATAGATGGTCAACACATTTGTTCTTCTATCTCTGTGTTCTTAGTGCCAAGCTAGCACCTGGCACTGAGGGGAGCTTACTAAATGTAAGATTGCATGAGTGAAGCCATGGTCTAGTCTAGAGGGCACAGCATCACAGTTGATCTTTGCATGAACAGGTGCCATCATGTGGGTATCATCACAGAACTGTGTAGGTTGACAAAAGAGAGTCAGCAGGGGCTAGAAGTCCCACTCAAAAAAAGAGGTGGCATTAGAGGTGAAATCTGAAGAAGGAATAGAATTTTGTCAGGGCCTACAAATAAGTAATGTGTCAGAGCAGCCCCATAAGCACATCCCATTGCCGTAGAGAGGTGGGATAAGAATGTATGGCTATGTGTTGTATGAAAGGAGAGAAGGTTAGCACTCACCTTGACAAGGATGGAAGAGGCCCTCGGGCCTAACAACATGCATACTGTTAAGGCATTTCCACCTACTTCATGGCATCTAACCACTATTTTTTGTATGTAAACATTTTTCATTAAGTCAAGTTCTTTGAACAGATATTTAAAATGTTGCACTGGGTCTATAGTGTCTTACCACTGGGACTTTGAGAGCATTGTTTTTTTTTTTTTAATTTATTTATTTATTTTTCTTGTTTCAGAACCTTTGTTTGTTTATTCACTCATTTTTATGGCCAGCTCAGTCCGCCCCGAGGGCGGGGCTGGCGCAGCATGTGGTGCTGTGGATCGAACCTCGGTCCCTGAAGTCACCCAAGCTTTCCCAAGCAGGTGCTTTTAGACCACTGAGCCATCCTGCCAGGGCCAAAGAATTTTATTTATTTATTTTTCTTGTTTCAGAACTTTGTTTGTTTATTTATTTTTATGGCCAGCTCAGCCTGCCCTGAGGGCAGGCACAGCATGTGGTGCCAGGGATCGAACTGCAGTCCCTGTAGCCGCCCAAGCTTTCCTAAGCAGGCACTTTAGACCACTGAGCCATCCTGCCAGGCCCCTTTTGAGAGCATTGTTGACGGGGTACTATCTTGGTAGCTGGGTCTACTGTGCATGTCCTATCCCATAACTCACGGTGTTATGATTGGATATGTGAGATGTAGTCCATATACATGAACCAATAGTGAGCTTCCAGGAAAAAAAGATTATTATAGGTCATGCAGGCAGGTATGACACATGTATATCCTGGTTAGGACTGTGCAGTCTTCCAAGGCAGGTCCAGAGGTGCTTGCCTCCAGATAGTGGGCAAAGGTCAAGGGTCAAGGAGTTTTGTTCTGGGACATTGTTCAGGTTCCAGTTAGTGGAGGGTAGTGGTTCCATAGCCCCATTTGTACTAGCAACTGTATATTGTTTTTTCTACTAACATGTAATTTGTAGAAGTCACTATACAGTAGGTTTTCTATGAGAACTACAAAGTTATTAGTTCAAGCCTAAAATCTTAATATTAAAGATTAATAAAGTCTGTGAAGCATTCAAAAAAAGAATATATATGGCTATGGGCCAGGGAGATAGCTCTGTAGTCTTAAGTGCCTGCCTGGCAAGGACCTGGGTTTGATCCCTGGCATCACATGCCGTGCAGACCCCGAAACTGGGTGTAGTGGTGCACACCTGTAAACCCAGCACTGTGGAGGTTGAGACAGTTGGGTCACTACGAGTCCAAGCTGTCTAGTGAGACCCTATACCAAATAAATAAAAGATTATATATATATGAAAATGGCAGGCTAAGATTGGATCACAAAGTACCTTTTTGCCAGCAAGGAGTTTACACATAGGCAATAGCCCTTGAAGATGGGAGAACGTTCATTCATTTAGCAAATTATTATTGATCAAATACTTGAGTGGCTGTACTGTGGGCTGAGCACTGAGAGGAGGGGTGGTAATCACTGCCTTTGTAGAGTTTCTGTTCTAGTGGGGAGAGGAACATGTTGTGGGATATCGTGGTGACTCTGGGTTTCAGTCTGTGATTTGGAAACTGCTGAAAGCTGTGGTGTTGAGAATAAACTGGATGAAGGGTGGAAAATGCAGGAACGTAACTAAGCAAGTAATGTAAGTTCATATTGATTGATTTGGGGCTGGGGAGATAGCTCAGTAGAATAAGTGCTTGCCTGGCAAGGACAAGGTCCTGAGTTCAATCCCCAGTTCCGAAAAAAAAAAAAAGATTGATGGATTGATTGATTGATTGATTTTACAGTACTAATGATCAAACTCAGGAGCTTCCATTTACCAGTCATGTACTTATGTCACTGAGCGATCTCCCTGGCCCAATAATAGTGTTTTAAAATGAAGTCATGGCAGTTGAGAAGGGGAAAGAGTGGTCCGATTTTGTGGATAATTTGAAGGTAGATTGTATAAGTGGCTGTCAGGCTGGACATACCAGTTTGCAAGAAAGGATGACTGTGATTTCCAGCATAATGAACTAAGAAGTGGTGATGCTGTTTACTGAGATGGAGACTACTACAATTGAGTGGGTCAGGAGCTTAGAGTTGCCCCTTCTCATGTTGCGATGCCTCCCTGACTAAAGGTGGTACCGTGTAGGCAGTGGATGTATGAGCCTGGAGTTAGGAGAAAGGTCTTGGCAGTCTGTGAAGTTGATTTATCAGCATATCAGTGAGATTTAAATCCCACCAAAAATGAGACTGATGACATGATCCAGAATGTGAGAGAAGGCAAAGGGCAGATCTCCCAGGGCACTGCGTGGTTAGAGGCTTTAAAAAATGAGAGTGCAGGGTGGTGGCACATACCTGTAATCTCAGCACACTAGGAGGCTAAGATTAGTCAGGAGGATCAGAAGTTCAGGCCCAGCCTAGGAGATGTAGTGACTTAGCAAGACCCTGACTGAAACTTTAAATAAGGAGAGAGGGAGTACAGGAGATTTAGCTCAGTGTGAAGAAAAGGTGGTGGTGGGGGTCTTTTGGCCAGAACCACCATCTTGCTATAAAGCACCATAGTGATGAACACAAAGGGGAAGGGGAGAGAAACCCAAAATGTGTTCTCTCTGCATTTTAGAAAACATGAATTTGTTCCTTTGGCCACATATATACAGATCTACAAAAGGATGATATTGTAGATATCAGGAATGACACAGATGTCATCATGGCAAAACTAGATGAATCTACAGCATTCCCCTGCATGCCCATGGCATTGCTGTAAACAAGTTAAGGTCAGAATTCATGCCGAGGGAGTTAATATGCATATTGAACATATTAGGCACTCTCAAGAGCCAAAGTCACTTCCTAAAATGAATGAGAAAAATGACCAGAAAAAGAAGGAAGCCAGAGAGAAAGACACCTGTTTGTGGGTGATAAAAGAATTCACCAACAGGGAAGGAACACAGAAAAGAGTTGATTGGTGCACTGTAAGGGAGCGGTGGGGGAGCTCCAAGAGGAGTGCACAGCCAGGAGAAGAGCAGGCACCCAACTGACTTAATGTGAGAGAAGGCATCTAGGGACATATCTCAGCAGTGGCTTTCCCCGGTCCTATTTATCCACCTCAGTTCTGAGGATAGCCAAATGTTGTTGGAGGACTGATGTCTTCTTGTGGGAGGGTTTAGTGTTCTTGGCATTGACTGATAAATAACAAAAGTTCTAAACGAATGTTTTGTTATACAGGTCTTGCTTTGACTTGCCCTTGATCACCCAGCAAAAAAAAAAAAGCTTAATTACAATGCATGAAACACAGAGCTAGATTGGTGAGATGAGCTTTAGGAGGATTAGATCAGTAGCCTCCAATGTCACAAGCTTTGCTGGTGGCTCACTGCAATTGCAGAACATTTGACTGTGTATGCATCTGCTTCCTCTTAGTCCAAAGAGAAGAATTTTCTTTTCCTTTCTTCCTCTTTTGTTTTTCTTTCCTTTCCTTTTTTTTTCTTCTTAGCAACATCAGTAGGATGGTGGGTCATGCCCACACGCTGTGCTCTGTAAAACTATTGTGAGGACAATATGCAGTGTGTCAACTTTTAAAATAAGAAAGGGGAAAAGAAAAAAAAAAAAGTAATGTTGATTGAATGTGTGAATGTTTAATTGTTTGATCAATCTTATATACCTATATGTATTAATCTAAACTGATCTGATGATGAAAATATGTAATATAACCATTGTTAAATTTATACAATAAAAATATTAAAATTAAAAAAATTCTAAGTAGGGCTAACACATTTGTAGAGCTAATTAGGATTAATAGTCAAAGATGTCAGGAAAGGGGCTGGTGAGATGGCTCAGCGGTCTAAGGTTCCTGTTTAGGCAAGCTTAGGCAACTACAGGGACCGCATTTCGATCCTTGGCATCACATGCTGCACCAGCCCCACCCCCAGGGCAGGCTGAGCCGGCCATATTAAAAAAATAATAATAATAAAAAAGACACACAAAGATGTCAGGAAAGTGTGTATTTGTGTCATATGTGAGAGGGTCCTCTCATGCTACACAGGAACGGGAGGAAAGGATATTCTGTATGAAATGTGGGTAATTAGGATGCCTAGTGATGTGTGTGTAGTTTTTGTGGGGAATGTTTTACTGTAGACTGATTTTAGCTATCAGTTTGCAGCCTGCAGTTTGGCCTTAAAGAAAAAAATGATAATAGCCACGATACCCCACACCTGTACCCAACTGACGTGCCAGCCCACTTTATTGAGAGGAGCCCATATGGGGGAGGAGCCTGTGCTTCTGGAACCTTTGTGCCTGTGATGGAGCTCTGCTGTTCAGTACCTAACTAGTAGCCAAGGTGCTCTTGGCCGTGGTTCTATACATACTGCTGCTTAAAAATGGAAAAGCACCTCAGAATTGTAAGAATGTAAGAAGTATAAGAAATAATTTTGGCTATAGCTTAGTGCTACACCACCTGCCTAATAAGACCAGGAGTTTGCCTTTGAAATGCTCTATTTAAAATAAATATTTAGGGCCCGGCGGGATGGCTCAGTGGTCTAAAGCGCCTGCTTGGGGAAGCTTGGGTGGCTTCAGGGACTGCGGTTCGATCCCCAGCACCACATGCTGCGCCAGCCCTAACCTCGGGGCGGGCTGAGCCGGCCATAAAAATGAGTGAATAAACAAAGGTTCTGAAACAAGAATAAAAATAATAAATAAAAAAAAA
>PVJA010015103.1:0-13584 GCA_004027025.1 Myocastor coypus | reverse complement strand
GCAGGCTGAACCAGCCATAAAAATAAATAAACAAAAGTTCTGAAACAAGAAAAATAAAATAAAAATTAAAATTTTTTTTTAAAAAAAATAAAATAAGCCAGGCATGGTGGCGCATGCCTGTAATCCCAGCACTTGGGAGGCTGAGGCAGGAGGATTGGTGCGAGTTCAAGACCAGCCTGGGCTACAAAAGTGAGCTCAAGGTCAGCCTGAACTGCATAGTGAGACCCTGTCTCAAAAAGACTAAATAAATAAATAAATAAATAAATAAAATGTTTAAGCCAAAAAAGAGAGAAAGGAGCCAGCAACTCAGAGCAACAGCCAAGCCAGAGAGCAAAGTGAAAACTCAGTGCCGAGAAGAAGGTGTCACAGGCCTTGCGGACACTGGCAAAGCCATGTCAGATGAGCATGAGAAAAGATCTTTGGATTTCAGGATGCCAAGTCACTTTGACAAGAGCCATCAGAACAGACTAGAAAGAAGAAATTGAGGACAGCAGTGTTGACACTCCTAAGTCTTCATGTAAAAGAAAGAAATGGGAAGGTGGAGGAGTGAGTGTCATCTGGGTAGGGGTTCTTTAAGAGAGGGGAATGTTTGTCTGCTGATGGGAAGATCAATAGGAGAGCATTATCAGTGCTGGAGGAGGAAGGAGAACTGGAGGGGCCACACTGTCACAAAAGACTTCAACCCTAGCAGTGAAGGACAGGTCATCCATGGCCACTGTTTACTGATGGGTAGAGACAGGTCATGGAAGTGTGAAGCTTGCAGATGTTTTCTCTGAAGGTTTTGCCTTAGTGAGATAGGAAGCAAAGACTTTATTTGAGAGTGGAGGAGGTGGTGCTAGAGTTTTGAAAAGAGGTCTGGAATAACTGGCAGTGGCTGATTATACGTGGGTAAGGGATTAGGAAAATGTCAAGATGTGTTTGGTGGAAAAATGAAGGTTCCGTAAGGAGGCCACTATAGCAGTCTACATGAAATTGGGAGTGTTTCGGAATCTGCCCAAGTGCTGTGTTGTTGGAGTCCTCAGTACACAGATAGCCATTGAAACTGCAGGTGTGGGTGAAATGTCCCACAGAGCAGAATGAATTAGCAGTGGAGAGAAGGCGCAGAACGGCAAGCCCCAGACCCAGAAGGATCTGCCAGGAAAACAGGAAACACCAAGAGAAAAAGGACACAGAAACCAAGAAAATATTTTTTTGTGTGGATGGAGTGACTGCCTCATGGCTGCTGCAGAAGTAAGATAAGGCTTCTTACCTGTCCTGTGCATTGATTGTCTAGGACATTAGTGCTGGTAAATGAACAGGGCTGCGTAACTTCATGTCACTGTTTCTTGAGGAATAAATAGAAACAAGAATAATAACAGTAAATGAAGACTGCTGCCGAGAAAAGTAGGAAGGTTTTAGTGGACCTGGAAGGGCACTCCCTGTGGAGCCAAGGCTTCCGGGAAGCCCCAGAGGCACAAAGGGAATGAAAATGAAATCTAAGTACCCATGTTTCTTAAATATTTGATTTGTTTAGTAATTTGATCCTTGTCTTTTAAAACCGATCCGTGTGAGGGGTGGAAGGGAAAAGAAAAAAATAAAGTATAAAATGGAAACAAAGTGTTGTGAGTAAGGAAGTGGGGAGCTGAAAAGAAGGAAGAGGGAGAGGGAAGGAAAGAACTAAGCCATCATGTGCAGATTGGAATTCCCTATGGAGACTGTTTTTGGGCATATCTAATTTGGACCAGTAAATTTAACTGTAAAAAATAAAAACTGATCAATATATGGTTCTCCTTATGGGGGAAAAATAAAGCAGCCTTCTATTCAGTTCTCTGTGTCCGCAGGCTAACTTTTTAAAAAAACATCCCCCAGTCCTCAAAGGTGGTGCATGCCAGTAATTCCAGCACTGGGAGTGGCTGAAGGAGGAGGAGCCTTGTGAGTTCAAGACCAGCCTGGGCTACAAATAAGCTCCAGGCCAGCGTGAACTGAGGAGGGGAGACCCTGTTTCAGAATGACAAGTACATACCCAGAGACCTTTTCCATGAAAGCTCTTGGAATGGGAAAATACACAGCAGTGTTCTTTTCTTTAACAATGTGTTCTCATTCTTCTTTGCCAGCCAGCCAGGTGTTGGCTGAAAGCTCTTTTTTCTTGGTTTGCTTATTCAGGATGTAAGAGTCTAGCAGAAAATGTCTACTGAACAGACTTCTTGGACGAGCCTGTCCACTATTCAGAAAGTAGCCCTGGGCCTCGGGATCCCAGCCAGTGCTGCGGTGGCCTATATTCTGTACCGAAGGTATAGGGAGAGCAGAGGTATGTGAACCCCACAGCTGCAACTGCAAAAAACCCTGCAATTTCTGTGTTCCTGCCTTGGTAAATTAAGATGAAAACTTGTTTCTTGTCAGAGTAGGTATTGTTCATTGAGATATAACTGACTTTTTGTGAGGAATATTTCTTTTTAATTTTTTCTGCGTGTTCTTATTGTGAAGCTATTCTGAAATGCACTCATAACTCCATTGATCTGTTCCCTTTAGCAAGATAAATGTGGAGGTATTTTAAAATATGTACCCTTATGTATATGTTCCTTAGTTCTGACTAGTTGTTAGGGAAAGGTGGTTCCTATCCATGGTGACCTAGAGAATAAATAGCACCTAGAAAATCAAGGTACAGAGTCAGCAGGAAAACTTTTATACCTAATGAACCCTTCAAGCAACCTGGGGCTTTCTGTCTCTCTAGGAGTTATATGGAGAAAAGCAGTTTGCCTAAAACCTCTTTGTGGGGGCCTGTTTTTCCTATTTTAGCATCTAACTCGGTGGTTCTCAACCTTTCTAATGCTGTGACCCCACAATACAGTTCCTCATGTTGTGGTTACCTCAAACCAAAAAATAATTTTGATGGCTACTTCAAAACTAATTTTGCTAGTTATGATTTGGAATGTAAATACCTGATATGCATTATATATTCTCATTGCTACAAATCAAACATAATTTAAACATAGTGATTCATCACAAAACAATAATTATATGTTTTTTAAAATTCTTTAATTAGTATTATTTTTTTTTTTTTCTTGTTTCAGAACTTTTGTTTGTTTATTCATTTATTTTTATGGCCAGCTCAGCCTGCCCTGAGGGCAGGGCTGGCTCAGCATGTGGTGCCAGGGATCTAACGTCAGTCCCTGAAGCCGCCCAAGCCTTCCTAAGCAGGCACTTTAGACCACTGAGCCATCCTGCCAGGCCCCAATAATTATATGTTGAGAAATGTTTATTACTAATTCCAATAAATAACATTTCACCATGCCATAGCATGGGTTTAAAAAGCCATTGGAAATATGTATTTTCCAATGGCTCTAGGCGACCCCTGTGTTTTGATTG
Source organism: Myocastor coypus (assembly GCA_004027025.1). Taxonomy (NCBI): domain Eukaryota; kingdom Metazoa; phylum Chordata; class Mammalia; order Rodentia; family Myocastoridae; genus Myocastor; species Myocastor coypus. The sequence continues at coordinate 10,239 of PVJA010015103.1, read as the reverse complement.
TTTGACACACACACACACACACACACACACCCCACCCCCCCACCCCCGCCCACCTGGGGTCCCGGGGTCATGTGACCCACAGGTTGAGAAACACTGACCTAAATAGTATCCCTGAGGCAATGCTAACTTGGGAACAAGGGTGCTGGAGCTTAACCCATTGCGCATGCTAAGTCCAGCCCTTTGTCTGGTCTCTGGAGACCCAGTCACCACTCAGCTGCTGCTTCTTGTTGCCATGATTGAAATCCACCATTATCCTTGGGTTAATGGCTCTCTGACAGCCTGATTCAGGGAAGGGGTGGTGGTAGCTCTGGGTGTATTGAAGTCTGAGCCTCTCTACAGAAGAACGACTGACATTTGTTGGGGAAGATGACATCGAGATAGAGATGCGAATTCCCCAGGAGGCTGTGAAGCTGATCATTGGCCGGCAAGGAGCTAATATTAAACAGGTAAACTGTGTAAGCAAGCCAGACGGCTTCCCCAGATGCTGATTCTGTTTATTGGCTTGGTTTCCTTCTTCAGACCCCATATCACAAACCACTACTGTGCTGTATGTATTTTAGAAAGAAAAATGGCTGAGGAGGTTGCTTGCTGGTGGAGTGTTTGCCTGGCATACACTATTCCTGGGCTCATACCCACTCGTGCGCGCGTGCGCGCGCGCGCGCGCACGCGCACACACACACACACACACACACGCACACACACATGTAGAGAACCAGGCCCAGGAACTTTTTTAAAGTTTATTGTACATACTGTTTCTCTCCCTAGCGATGAATACTTCTGCCTCAAAAACCAGTGCTTGAAATAAGAGATATTTCAGCTTGTTGATGGCTTAAGCTGGTCATCTCCATTATGGAGTCAATGAACTCTCATTGACAGTAAATGTAGAATTGCTACCTAGTTTTTCTTATTATATTGTGTTACTCAGCCAAAACACCAAGAAAGCAATCTTTGTTTCTCTAATCCAAAAAAAAAATTAGGGAATGCATTGTAGATTGAAAGAGAAGTAGTTTTGAATTAACAGCTGTTCAGGGTTGCCTTGTCACTAATCTCTTAAGTACAAGAAAATGAAGACTGATTGTGCATCCTAATTTAGCTGATGCCTTTGGTTGATTTTGTCTACCTCCAGACTTTTGTTCAGACTCCCCTTAGCATGCCTGAGTGAGAGCTTTTCCAGAATATACCACTAGAACTGGGGAGATGGCTCAGCAGCATAAGCGCCTGCCTGGCAAGCGCAAAGTCCTGAGTTTGGTTCCTGGTACCCCCCCCAAAAAAAATAAAAGGAAAAAGAGTATACCACCAGATCTCTTTTCTCGGCAGCTGCGGAAACAGACAGGTGCTCGGATTGATGTGGACACAGAGGATGTAGGAGACGAGCGAGTGCTACTTATCAGTGGTTTTCCTGTTCAGGTGTGCAAAGCCAAAGCAGCAATCCATCAGATCCTGACAGAAAATACCCCAGTGTCTGAGCAGCTCTCAGTGCCCCAGAGATCTGTGGGCAGAATCATAGGTACCACTGGATGGCTTCCTCTGCTATTTTCTTTGTGCTTTACCTTTGCCTTTTTTTCATACCTTCTAGGGTTTTCTTGGCCTACTCCCAGGAAAAAAGTTAGACATTTGAGATCAGAACCTTATTTTCATTCATAACTGATGGTAAAACAGAAACTATTACCTCAAAAGGTTGTATGATCTGAGGTGGATGTGGTAGCACGTGCCTTTCTTTAATTATAGCACTGAGGGAGGCTGAGGCAGAAGGACTACAAAGTTGTGTTCCATCTGGACAACTTGTAAGACCCTGTCTCAAAAGAAAGCAGGAGGCTGAAGGTTCAGAGTGCCCCTGAATTTGATCCCAAGGACAAGAAAGAGCGCGCGCGGGTGTGGGGGGTTGCTTGGGAAAAAAAAAAAAAAAAAACCTGGGACTGGGGAGATAGCTCCGTGACACAAGTATCTGCCTGGCAAGTGGAAGGTTGTGAGTTCGAACCCTGGTCCCCCCCCCAAAAAAAAAAAGGTTGCATGGTCTGAGTCTTATGTACAGTATGTACAGGTTCCAGAGGTGTTCTGGTAAATGTGTTTACCTCACAATAGATTTTTCTAGGTAACCTAGCGGTGTTCATGTTAGCCTAGATCACTTGAGACAATGCTCTAGAGAGCATTTGTTACGCTTTCTGAATTAGGATCATTCTTTAGTGCTACTGTTAGAGAAAGAAAAGTGTCCTCTCTTCTGTTCAGGGTTTTGATGCCCTGTGTGTACCGTGTAGCATGTCTTCTTAGGAGCTAGGGATATAAACTGTTCTCTTGCTGAGCAGCCAGAATGTGGGACTGACATAAAGTTAACCTAGCCAGAATGCGTAGTTAAAATAAAATGGATAAGCTGAGGTCCTGTATCCCTTAATAGTACTAGGCTTCCATTCATCGTCTTATATTCTGTTAGGTTTAGAAGTGAAAACTTCCTTCTCCTAGTACATACTAAGTACTCTGGTAAAGGTTGGGAAGGACAGGTTTTTATCTACTGTTCAATGTAGGGAGAGGCGGCGAAACAATTCGTTCTATCTGTAAGGCCTCTGGAGCCAAAATTACCTGTGACAAAGAATCAGAGGGGACATTACTGCTATCAAGGCTTATCAAAATCTCAGGAACACAGAAGGAAGTGGCAGTAGCCAAGGCAAGTAACTTACAGACTCGTTTCATGCCCAGTGATATACTATACTCCATCCTGGGTCAGTATCTGGCCGCATAGACATTGTCTCTTCTTTTCCCCAGCATTTGATATTGGAGAAAGTGTCAGAAGATGAAGACCTTCGAAAGAGAATCACCCATTCTGTGGAAGCCAGGGTCCCTCGCAAGCAGCCAATCAGCGTGAAGAGAGAGGAAACAGCAGAGTCAGGTGGTACGGTGGAGCCTGCTTCGTGGAAAAACGCCAGCTCCGGTCAAGTGCAGGCTGCACCCCTGGCAGTTCCTCCCCACAAAGGAGATGGTGACTCAGCTGTTGTAGGACCAAAAGAAGGTTCCTGGGAGGAACCTGATAACAGCTGTCAGAAGACTGGAGTCCAGGCCAGTCCAGAGAAGTCCATTTTTGAAAGTATGTAACAAAGAGGAAACGTATTATCCATGTGAAAGATAGGAGTCCTGGTTTAACTGGACCCAAATAGGAAACAATATAAAACTCGATTTTTATGATTGGCCATGTAAGTCATAGATAGTAACTTCCTGGTGAATTTTATTTTTTTATTTTTTTAAAAAATTTATTTATTTATTTTCTTATTTCAGAACCATTGTTTGTTTATTCACTCATTTTTATGGCCGACTCAGCCTGCCCCGAGGGCAGGGCTGGTGCAGCATGTGGTACCGGGAATCGAACCCAGGTCCCTGAAGCCGCCTAAGCTTTTCCAAGCAGGCGCTTTAGACCACTGAGCCATCCCACTGGGCCTCCTGGTGAATTTTAGATTAATACTAAACATGAATATTTTTCTGAATATAAGCCAGCTAATGGCAAGAGAAAGTAAACATAGTAATCTGCCAACACAGGAAACTAGTCTGTGAGCAATACATCAAATAATTGAGTTTATGTTTTATTCCTCCTTAGACATTTGTTAAATAAATTCTCAATCTGATTTTTTCTTTTGCCTGACTCATTACTTAAAAAAAAAAAAATTCTCTGTTCAAGAAGAATGGAAAGGCCTTGAGCTTTCTCCTGTGTGCAGGGGTGCTGGTATGGTCAGAGGAGACCAGGGATCCAAGCAGGCCCAAGTGGGCCCAGGGTCTGTGCAGGATCACATGGTGAGTCCACGTAGGATGGGATCTGGCACAGGCACGGTCGCTATCTGTGTGCCTGTTAGTAGCCATGCTGCAGCTAGCAGCAGGTGGTAGATTTGCCTTTGTTATAATTGGTGAGTGATTTGAATATGGTGAAACATGACAAAAGACAGTAGTGTTGCTGTGGTACTTGGTTACATAGAAAGGTGCAGAAAATAATCTAGGGTATTCTGAATCTCATATGGTTCATCCAGTTGGCCTCTGGCCAATTTTGTTACTTTATTTTGTTTCTTTTCAGTACCGAGACTTTGTCCTTGCCAGGCAGGCACTGTGCTGCTGAGCTATGTCCCCAGTCCCCCTCCAGCCAGTTATACAGTACTTAATAGCCACCCAGTATTTGTGCCTCTCATTGCCCCTCACCAGCTCCCTGTTCCTCCCAGAGAGGTTCTGATGTGGCCACCACCCGTATCCCTATGTTCAGTCCCCAGTCCTGACTTCAGTTTCCATGCTGATGAGTACCTAGAAGTCTACGTGTCTGCCTCTGAGCACCCTAACCACTTCTGGATCCAAATCATTGGCTCCCGCAGCCTGCAGTTGGATAAACTTGTCAGTGAGATGACCCAGCACTATGAGATGAGTCTGGTGAGTAGCCTGGGCTTGACAGAACAGTCTGTGCAAGATCACCTTTTCCTCACTTACTATGTTCTGTTCATGTAAGACAATAATTCACTCATTCTTCCCTCTATTCTCTGGCTCTCTCTTTAGCTACCACTTCTAACTCCACCTCCTGATTCCTCCCCATGTATAGCCTGAAGATTTGACTGTGCATGTAGGAGACATCGTAGCAGCACCCTTGTCTACCAATGGCTCCTGGTATCGAGCTCGGATCCTTGGCACCTTGGAAAATGGGAACTTGGACCTCTATTTTGTTGACTTTGGAGATAATGGAGACTGCCCACTGAGGGACCTTAGGGCTCTCAGGTCAGTGCAGAGGCCAGGGTGGAGCTGGCTCCCGGCTGTTCTCTTACCCCTGGTCACAGAGTGCAGACAATTTTCTTGTGTTGGTTTAGTCCTATCTAAAAAGCAAGGACTCCAAGAAGGCCCTTCTGGCCTCTTTAGGGTCCTAATTTCGGTTTCTTTCACTTTAGGAGTGACTTCCTAAGCCTTCCATTTCAAGCAATAGAATGTAGTCTGGCACGGATTGCCCCCTCAGGTAAGGCCCTCGTCCCAGCCACTGGTTTTGCCTTCAGATAGAAGAACTTCCATGTGACACATGCAGGAGTACATGTATTCTCAGATTTTTCAACAGCACTAGAAACTTGCCCCAGAATCAGAACCAACCCCAGTATAGAGTAACATGAATGCCTTCCTACCTAGACACGGGGAGTGACCCTCTAGTCACTGACCTGTTCTGTGGCACCTGTGCATACTACAATCTCCTGCCAGGTGATCAGTGGGAAGAAGAAGCTCTGGATGAGTTTGAGAGACTTACCTACTGTGCTGAATGGAAGCCACTGGTGGCCAAAATCTCTAGCTACATCCAGACTGGGATCTCCACTTGGCCGAAGATTTACTTATATGATACCAGCAATGGGAAGGTAAGAGTGAGGTTCACTCAGACTTGCTGTGACTACTGTATTTTCATAATGTTGCTCACATTTGCTTTCCCGGAAACCCTTATCTGGTATTCTTGCTACTTTGGAAGATCCTACTCACCATTCCATCAAAGATGTGTCTACAGAGACCTGCCTTTTCTGTCCCATTGCCTCAAATCCTCCCTTGTTTGCAGAGGCAACCTCAGTCTCTTTTTTTTTTTTCTTCTCAGAACCTGGATATTGGGCTAGAATTAGTTCGAAAAGGTTATGCGATCAAGCTTCCTGAAGACATGGAAGAAAACAGAATTGTCCCAGACATGTTGAAGGACATGGTAAGCCTCTGCAGTCACTTAGGGTTTTCTTCCCAGAAATGTAGTGTGTGGAGACAGTGAGGGCTTCTGGTCAGGACATGGGGCTCACCTCAGTGACTCACAGCCCATGCCTTTCTTGTTTTCCTGTTCTCAGGCCAGAGAAACAGATGCTTCTCTAGCTAGCATGTTCACAGAGCCCAAAAGAAGCCCTGAGGAGATAACACATACCCTGTCCTGCTTCAGCTTATCAGGTACAAACTGTTGCCTGCCTATAGCATCTTTGGAGGTTAACTTCTCCCTTCAGCGTCTCCAATTAGAGGGTTTAAGTTTAAGTTCAGTCCTTAGGTCAGTAAGCACTGAGAGCCCAGTTTTCCCCAGGCCCCGCTGTCAGGAGCCTACTGGAATAGGGCAGTGTCTAACTTTCTCCTCACTCTCAATAGAAGCTGCCTCTGTGTCTGGTGATGATAACTTTGAAGACGACTACTTACTCTGAAGGCTGGGCTTCTGCTGGCTCAGCCATCTGCTTTGTTGTGAGTGGAACTGGTTGTCTGTGGCAAGTGGGAAGAAATGAGGGTGACAACAGGGGCCTAGCTTTAATTCCCTGTTCCCGCATCCTATCTTCATATATTCTCTGCATCAGCTTTCCTGCAGCTTAACTTACTCCCGAGTTGAGCCCTCTCAAGCTTTTTGTTTCTGTATCTTTGGCAGGGTTTGGCACAGGATTTGGTTTCTGGACAGAAGTCCATGAAGAGATACATGCAGTCCTTCCTGTATTAAACACAGTCTGGCTTGCTGTGACCCAAGTCCATTTTCACCTGCTGTTGGATGAGAGTGGCCCAAAGGAAGACAAATGCTGCGTCCTTTTCCATCAGCCTGACCCCTTCTGTGTCTTCCAGTGTTTAGTGCCGTCACTTCCAGGCTTTTCAGCCTCAGGCTTGGTCCCTTCGGTCAGATAATGCAGCTTGTTGCTAGGCTGTGTTCTCTGAGGCTGGGAAATAGCCAGGGCTTGTTCGTTGGGAGCAGTGGTGATTCAGCTGACTTGAGCCTCACCTCATCAGGTGACTGTCATGAAGGACAGCTTTAGTGTGCTGGACTCAGACTGAAGTTGAGTCACAAGGCAAAGGCAAAGATCAGCATAGGTATATTAAGCCTCGGGAGGTAGGAGAATGCCACCTTCCACCTTGAGTTGCTGATGTTATTGGAGACAGATTTTTGAAACTGTGCTCCAGCTATTTCTTGTAACCTTTAGTTTTAAAAAAAGTGGTGGCTCTCAAAATATTCTAAATTGCTAGATAGTAGCTATATGTTTACAAATATACCGAAAGAGAACACACACATTCAGTTCAGATCATTTGAAGGATTCTTTGCTAAATAAAGTTCTCAGAAGCACATAAAAATAGACGTTCATTGAATTGTATTAATGGTTAAGTACCTTTTCCTGTGGAGAAAGCATCCTTAGAGCCTAAACCTGGCGAGACTCGCTGCCTCATGGAAAGCAGCTCATCTGTGCACGTCTGTGCGCTCTCCCTAAACCATTCTGGGGTAGGCTGTGTACATGAGATCTCCCGTACGCTGATCCGTGGTGTGAGGTGAGGGGTCCTGCCTGGATTAGCATTCTAGAAAACCTGATTCTGAGAGTGGGTCTCCACTCTGGATCCTGGCTCCTTAGAGGGTCATTCCGTCTCTGGTAGTGTCATGAGGCTCCAGGGACAGTGGGAAGGTCTGGAAATGTAGGATAATGTGTGACAGAGTAATAATGGTAAATGAACTTTTAAAGCTAAACTCGAAAAGTTAAAATAGTATATTAGGATCACTTACATTAGACCTTTTCTTAAGTCCATGAATAGTGAAGCATGCTACATGGGAGTCATTTCTTTTAAAAAAAATAAAACAAGCTGGGTGTGGTGGCTCACGCCTGTAATCCCAGCACTCGGGAGGCTGAGGCAGGAGGATCGGTGCGAGTTTGAGACCAGCCTGGGCTACAAAAGTGAGCTCAAGGCTAGCCTGAACTGCATAGCGAGACCCTGTCTCAAAAAGACAAAAAATAAATAAATAAATAAAACAAAACTTTGTTATGGCTGGCTCAGCCTGCCCTAGGGTTGGGGGTGGTGCAGCATGTGGTGCTGGGGATCAGACCATGGTCCCTGTGGTTGCCTAAGCTTGCTGAAGTAGTTGCTTTAGACTGCTGAGCTATCTCAGTGGCCCAGGAATCATATGTTCGTTCCCACTACTGATTTGCAAATTTTTTTTCTTAAAAATCTCATGCCAGTTGGGAGGCTGAAGCAGGAGGATCAGTGCAAGTTCGAGACCAGCCTGGGCTACAAAAGTGAGCTCAAGGCCAGCCTGAACTGCATAACGAGACCCTGTCTCAAAAAGACAAAAAAAAAATCTCAGGCCAGGGGTTGGGGTGGTAGCTCAGTGGTCTGAGTACCTGCCTTGCAAGCACAAAGATCCAGGTTCAAGCCCCTGTACCACGTGCTGTGTCAACCCTGGAACCTCAGGCATTCCCTGCAAAACTGGGTATAGTGACACATACTGTAATCCCAGCACTGGGGAAGCTGAGACAGGAGCTTCCATGAGTCTGAGACCCTAGTATCACCACCAACAACTACTAAGTAAATTTAAAAAACTACAGCTTGAAAAAAAATCAGGGCTGGCCAGATAGCTCAGCAGACTAAAGCACCTGCTTAGGCAGGCACAGGGACCAAGGTTCAGTCCCCTCCACTCTATCCTCGTGGCAGCCTCACCCCCAGGGTGCACTGAGATAGTGACTGAGAGTGGGTGTGGTGGTGTGTGCTTGTAATCCCAGCACTTGAGAGGCTGAAAACAGGATCACTATAAGATCTGTGTAGTGAGACCCTGTAGTATATACATTAAAAAATAAATATCTCAGACCACTTAGCTTAAAGCATCTCAAAGACAGGCAGCACTCAGCTTTGTAGTTTTGGAAGTAGCCAGATGTAGCTGCTAGCGCAGTGAGCTCCCTGAGGCACAGCCCTGGAATCAGAGCTGCCATTGTACGGGATCAGGAGGTCTCAGACACTGGTGGCCCTAATCTCTAAGGATAGCAGTCCCCTGTTGCATATTCATTAGCCTTCTTGCTCTAGAAAGTTACTGTCTCTTGTAGTTTATCATGCTTTTTTTTATTTTTAGAAATTTTTTTTCTTGTTTCAGAACTTTTTTTTTTTTTTTTTGGTGGGACCGGGGTTCAAACTCACAACCTTGCACTTGCTAGGCAGGCACTTGTGCCACGGAGCTATCTCCCCAGCCCCCTTTTTGTTTATTTTTATGGCAGGCTCAGCCTGCCCTGAGGGCAGGGCTGGCACAGCATGTGGTGCTGGGGATCAAACCACGGACCCTGAAGCTGCCCAAGCTTTCCTAAGCAGGCGCTTTAGACTACTGAGCCATCCTGCCAGGCCCCGCCTTTTTTTGTTTGTCTGTTTGTTTTTTTAAGAGATTTTCACTATACAGTTCAGCAGCCCAGGCTGGCCTTGAATTCACTGATCCTCTTGCCCCAGGTGCCTGAGGCTGGATTTACAGGTGTGTGTCACATCAGGCCAAAAAGTATTTTTTAGAAAGCAAATATTTGTTACTAAATCAGTTTATCCAAATGAAGCCGCGCGTGGTGGCTCATGCCTGTAATCCCAGCACTCAGGAGGCTGAGGCAAGAGGATTGGTGCGAGTTCGAGACCAGCTTGGGCTACAAAAGTGAGCTCAAGGCCAGCCTCAACTGCATAGTGAGACCCTGTCTCAAAAAGACAAAAAAAAAACAAACAAATGGGACCCGGCGGGATGGCTCAGTGGTCTAAAGCACCTGCTTGGGAAAGCTTGGACGGCTTCAGGGACCACGGTTCCATCCCCAGCACCACATGCTGCGCCAGTCCTACCCTCAGGGTGGGCTGAGCCGGCCATGAAAAAAATGAGTGAATAAACAAAGGTTCTGAAACAAGAAAAATAAATAAAATTTTAAAAAAAATGAACATAGAGCACACACACATTACAGACAAAATACCATAAAAGTCTCTTCTGTAAGGATCCGTTGGTCTCTGAGTATGACCCCTTGTACCCAGCATCAGGAATGAGGAAAAGATAAACGAGCTGGGTCAGGTGGTGGTCCATCTGCCTGACTGGTGAGACCTTCACCAGCACAGTAAGGGCCTTTATACCTTTGAAAAGTTAGTAACAGGTGACACAAGGTTGCCTAGTGACTAATAACTGACAACCAGTCAGAATGCTTCTCTCAGGAATGAGTTAGTTAGTTTGGCTGCTTTAGACACTGAAGCTTAGTCCTGCCTTCACACATTTGACCAATCTCCAACTTCTGGCTCCAAACCTCTCTCCCTTTTTGTTATATTGTGTGAATGGTGGATGTTCTGTTGCAGTTGGAGAAACTGTGTTTTGAGAACTCTTTCAGAAGACCTTTTCATTCTTTTTTTTTTTTTTAATAATTTAGTTTCTTTTTTTTTTTTTTTTTTTTTTTTTTTTTTTTTTTTTTTTTTTTTTTTTTTTTTTTTTTTTTTTTTTTTTTTTTTTTTTTTTTTTTTTTTTTTTTTTTTTTTTTTTTTTTTTTTTTTTTTTTTTTT